>JAFMOD010000092.1:2899113-2911554 GCA_019802435.1 Corydoras maculifer
TCCATGAGCTTATTTATTGTTATTCAGCCAGACCATTGCAGTATCATAAAGTATTAAAATTATTCATTTAAAGTATAACATTTTTCTTATCTCTTTAAAGCTCACCTGAAAACATACCTTTATAGGCAGGCATTTGAGCAATTGAGCAGCTGTTTTTAGCCTATTTTTTGTTTTATAGATATGCATAAGTTTATGTATATAATTTCATGGTTTGTTAAATCTGTTTGCTTTTTTGTTCTTTTTTTAAATTCTTATTAGTTGTTGAAAAGCACTTTGGTCAATGCAAGTTGTGTTTAGAGTGCTCTACAAATAAAAGTTACTTACTTATCCTTAAATGTGTCTCTCTTCTGTTTCAGAAAGGGTGCAGTACTGCATGCCGCTGAAGTGAGGACCGTCGTAACTGACTACGTGAAGAGAAACGAGCTTGTTCATAAAATCGATAAAAGGTATAAGGACGATTGTCACTGCAAGAAACTTCTGAGCCATGGAAAGATTATAGATTATGTTAAAGCAATGTCCTAATGAAGTGTCTTGGCTCGGTGTGATGATGTTTCTTGTGATGATGTTTCCTGTTTGTTGGTTCCTACTTCATATTTTCTTATTTGTATCTTTAACTTAACAAATTAAGAAGAAAAAAAAACACCCAACAAATATACAATTACCTAAATATAAATTTCCCCTGGGGCGGCACTGTGGCTTAGTGGTTAGCATGTTCTCCTCTTAGCACTAGGTATTCTCGGTTCGAATCCCCATCTGTGTGGAGTTTCCATATTCTCCCCGTGTCCGCGTGGGTTTCCTCCGGGTTCTCCGGTTTCCTCCCACAGTCCAAAAAGATGGATCAAGGTCAATTGAATTCTCCAAATTGCCCCATATAGAGTGTGTCTGTGTTTGTGAGTGTGTGCCCAGCGATAGATTGTGTGTATCTGCCCAGCGCCCGAGACGTTCTCCCCTGGATGGGCATGGGGAACCCCCCCCGCGACCCTAATAGAGGATAAAGCGGAAGATAATGGATGGATGGATAGAAGTTTCCCCTGCGCACAATAGATATAACCCCCCTTGGCGACCAGTCAGTATTGCTCCAGAAACCACTTAGAAGTGGTGAAGGTTTATAAACCTTTCAGGGTCCTAAAGATTAAGTGTGTCAAATGTTGTGGAGATCAAAGCATTTGTGTTTTTTTCACTTGCTGTTGTTTTTGTTCAGATTTATTTCTGTATATCTCACTGTATCTCCTTTATCTGAACCAGCCAGTTCTCATAATGTTAAAAAGTGTTTCTTGCTGCAGAACTGATGCTTAATGGATTTCTTAGTGCTGTAGTTTATAAATGAATGCAGATTCTGGAAATAAATGCATCTTTCTTTTTTCATTCCATTTTATTCTTATCAGTTATGTGAATATAAACCCTGTGCTGTGTGACTGCTTATTGGAAAAATCAGAATATCAAGATCTGGAGGCGCTGAAATGGGACGAGCTGTTCAGCAGGTTGGTGGTTTTTGTTTTAATGCTATTTTATTTAATAACAAAAAATATATATGTACCGATCAGTGTTCTTATCATTCTAATGAAGGCTTTTGTGTTTTTGTGACTGTTAACAATGTAGGACACTAATTTACAGATTGCAAATATAGAGCAGAGATAGCCAACACAGAGCCCACCTGTTCATGCACAAAGAGCATGTGTGTCGCCTGCAGGACAGGTCTAATGGCACTAAGCATGATTTTTTTTTTTTTTCCGTAAGTGAACATCACAGGCAGAAAACAACACGTTAATATTTTATATTAATATTTAATTTAATTTTAATATTATATGTTATATATAAATGATTCGCTCATCGCACTATGGGCGGCATGGTGGCTTAGTGGTTAGCTCGTTCGCCTCTCAGCACGAGGAATTCCCAGTTCAAATCCCCATCTGGGTGGAGTTTCCATTTTTTCCCTGTGTCTGCGTGGGTTTCCTCTGGGTTCTCCCGTTTCCTCCCACAGTCCAAAAACATGGATCAAGTCAATTGAATTCTCCAAATTGCCCCATATAGAGTGTGTCTGTGTATATCTGCCCAGCGCCCGAAACGTTCTCCCCTGGATGGGCATGGGGAACCACCCCAGCGACCCTAACAGAGGATAAAGTGGAAGATAATGGATGGCTCATCGCGCTGTCTGTAAAATTCTCAGGGTGGCAGCTTGAGAAAGTTAGTTATTTGTGTTTTGCTCGAACAAAAATATCAAAAAGTCCCAAAAAATTTTAAATTTAATTTTTTAAATCATGACTGAGTGGAGATCAAACAACAATCTTTAGACTGAAATCGGGTTCTGGCCGTCAGAACCAACCATCTTTGATTCTCAACCTCAACAGGCACAGTTTGAACAGGTGTGTTTACAGTCCAGGGATTGATTGATTAGTTAATTGTATTGATTGATTAGTTGATTGTATTAATTGATTAGTTGATTGTATGAGGAAGTTTTTGTTTGTTTATAGAACCTTAAATAAGATGCAGTCATGCCATCAGCTGCAGTTTCCAGGTCAGTACCCTGTGGTCCGGAAGGGGCAGATTGAAGCCATTGACATCACTGTAGCCTCTAGAGGTTCTAACAAGAAGGTAAATCATCCTTTATTTTCAGATAATTTGATCAAATGGACAATAAGAGAAACTAAAAGTAGGTGTGTCTATTAAACAGCCTGGTGCTAGAGTGTGTAGTAATTAGCCTTAATAAAAATCTTACTGCTGCACACTACTTAAAATTTTATTAAAAGTTGTACCGGACCTATTACATAGATGCTATTTGCACATTTATGGTGCACGTGGTTTCCTGACCTAATTGTGCCAGTGTTTTGTAGGTTACACTAATAAAGAACCTTGAGGTGTTTGGTATAGAGCCGGCGCTGGTAGCAGACACTCTGCAGCTCCGTGTTCAGGCCAGTGCTGTCCTGCAAGATGTCCCCGGAGCCAAAGAGCGCCAGCTGGTGCAAATCCAGGGCAACCAGGTGCATCATGTTGGCAAACTGCTGCTAGGTAACACTAAGTCTGGAGACTTTATTAGTTCTTTATTTTCATGCCCACTATTTATTTCTTACTTTTTCCTTCTTTATAGAACAATATCAGATACCACGGAAATACATCCAGGGTTTGGAGAAAGCTCCAAAAACAGGCAAGAAGAAATAACATTAATGCCGACCCATGACTCGAGCTCTGGAATGAATTGCGATCTGTTTACTGCTCTGTCATGCATTCAGTATAATAAACAGAACTGTAATCTTACAGACCATCATGAAATATTGGTACAATTATTATTACAATTATAAAAGTCTTTCACTGTTTTAATTAAATCAATTCTATGATGCAGTTTACAATATAATTGACTGTAATCCACAGTCCAAAAACATGGATTTAAGGCTGCTCTAAATTGCTCCTATATAGTGTGTGTGTCTGCGTGAAACCAGCGATGGATTGGCACCCTGTCCCTGGGTTTATCTGTATAACTAAATAACCTATATGTCTGGACTGAAACATTATCACCCATGTAGTAATTATGTAATGGTTACTTACTATAGTAATAGAGGCTCTTACAAATTCGCTTAGTTAAATATATATTTATGACCAATTAGGCATAAATGATCAATTACACTGTTGCAGGAAATGTTATTACACGTAAAAACATGTGCTCTCAAATTTTGGCCTACAGTGTGTATGCACACTATACTGCACCTTTACCCAGAAATGAGCGTCTAGTCATCTGTGCAGCGGGGGAATTGTGGGCTTCGGTCCATGGTGGCTATTTTAAGCGTCGCCTACTACGGCCTTCTTTCCCAATAGTTATACACATCAGTCTTCCTGAGGGTTTGTATTACACTGTTTCTAATGTATTATGATGTAATATGATCAAATGCTAAGGAGAAAAAAACAAATTAAGTACATTTAGTGATTTTATTATAATTCTAGTTGTTAAATGTAAGAAATGGGTCACGTCAATGTTTTCTTTTAATATAATTATTAATCTTTTAGGAATTTATGATGCTCATTTTTGCAAGATTTTTGCCCATTTTTGCTGTACACTTTGGTTATATTCACTTAAATCAGCACTTAATCAGATGTATTAATCTCTAATAATGCTGTAACCCCTTATCATCACTAATAGCCAACTATTTTAACTAGTTGCACACCTTCCTGCTAAAAATGTCTCAGGAACAATTAACTCAGTACCTAAAACCTAAAATTTGATTTGTGTGGTCAGATAGTCAGCGATGTAATAGATCGTCTGTAATAAAAATTGTGAGTGCTGCGTTTCAGTCGGGGATCTCTGACCCTCTCAGCTGGCCTGAAATGGCTTTTTATTTGACAAGCTGCTGTACCGCCTCAGTCCTCTCACTCACTTTTGTTATCAGTACAAAAGACAGAGGAACTCTCTTAGCCACTCTGATTCGTCCAGCAGATTACACTTGTCACGCTGGGAAGATTTCAGAAAACCAAATGGATTACACGGCCACGTCTGTTTTCAGTCCTTCTCGTTCTCTTTGCCAGCGGTACATGAACTTACCAACAAGTGCAAGTACTGGTGTGCTTTATAAAATATAACATAATTTATTAACAAAGTCTTATTAGTTAGTAAGTATTGCAGCTAATCTGAATCTGATCTGGACGATCATGTTCTTCCCGTGTCTGCGTGGGTTTTCTCCGGGTTCTCTGGTTTCCTCCCACAGTCCAAAAATTTGAATTGAAGTAAAATCGGCTTCTCTTTATTGCCCCTATATGGTGTGTGTTTCTGTGAGTGTGTGTACCCGGTGTCCTGGGTGTATCTGCCTAGCACCCGAAATGTTCTTCCCTGGATGCGTCTAGTACAGAATTAAGCTGTGAAGATACTGAGATGCCTTCCTGTCCACTGAAACATCATTTCTGGATGCGTTACCTTCAGCCTCCATCCTCCGGTCTAACCTCTGGCTGTCCATGCAGGCAATCACTGCAGCCTGTCTTCTACTGGACAACGCCGCCCTGGCACCTAAATGGAGCAAGAAGGTGTGTCCAAACTTTTAACTGATACTTTTGAATTGAATATCTCAAACTATTATACCTTCTGTTTAATTTAATAGTTTATATATTATATAAATTGATGTTGTCTCATTAAAAACTTAGCAAATTGATTGCATTGATATGAAATTCAGAAGGCGCTGTGGTTTTCTGTAAGTGACTTTTAACCCCTTTACTGCATTGTTAGATTTTTTTTATTTGTTGTAGGTGGACGTTAAACTGCCTTAGGCAGTTTATATTTATGGGCTAAATCTACATAACCTTGAGATTTAACCTTATCATTTGTTAACATCAAAAGCCCAAACACAGACATCATGTCATTTATTTATGGATTCATATTTCCATACACGCTCAGCTCTTTTATGAGGCCTTGATACAGCACAGGTAATAAGCTGTATTAATAAGTGTATTAAAGCTGTCTGAAGTGAGCGGTTGTAACGTTGTGTAGATGTGCTCTCTGGTCACCGGTACGTTTTAGAGTATTACAGTGTGTGACAGGCCCATGCTGGCAGAGTGCTGCAGTAACTAATGAGTTTTCCTGAAGCAGCAGGCTTGTGGATGATGGATGTGGTTCACCTTTATAAAGACACACAGCTCTGCTCTCTACGCCTGGACTCGCTCATTGTAACTGTGGTGAAATTAAGATGGATAAGTGTTTGCAAGTGTGTGTGTGTGTGTGTGTGTGTGTGCGCAAGTGCACCTTTCCTTGTGAAATGATCATTGCAGATTAAAAATTAAATGTCTGTATGAAAACGGGGACAGACCCATATTTGAATTATTTATTTTTATATTATTGGTTATCAATCTAAAGTCATTAAATGTACATATTATTGTCCTAATAATGTAGCAGGTGTAGTGTAGTGGTTAACATGTTTGCCTCTCAGTGTTGGGGATCCAGGTTTGAATCTTGATACGAGTGTAAATTCCATGTTCTCCCTATGTCCGCGTGGGTTTCCTGTAGAGTATCCAGTTCCCCCAGTCCAAAAACATGCATTCAAGGTGAATTGGATATAAATTGCCCTTATATAGTGGTATGTGTAGCTGTGTGAGTGTGTGTGTTTATCTTGTTTTTGCTAGTCCCATGTTGGTTCTCTGTTCTCTATTGGTCAGGCTCATTACAGACAGGTATCTTTTGGGTGGTGGGTTTTTTTTTTTTTTTTTTGTCAGTTCTGCAGTGACGCTGATGTGGTGAGGGGGTTTTAGTGTAGCAGTGCTGCTGTAGTTTCATTTCTTCACCACAGTGACACTGCTGGGATAGGAATAATGCATCAACCAAATAAATGTTCTGTGGTGGTACTATTGGAATCCCGACCATTAAACTGAGTAAAAGGGACTGACACAGTCCACAAAAATATGTTTGCATTTAGTATGTATGGTGTATTTTTTTTTTTTTTTTTATAATCATAATATTACTTTTCTTTTCAATGTGGATGGCACACAGTTATCTGTAAAACTGAATGATGTTTGTCTTCTACAATCAGATAAAACTGAGGTCATGGGACCCAAAAAACACAAGAAACAAATTGTCAACATCGTTTTAAACCAAGGTTGACTGTTTAATCATTTTAACTCTGACTGTGAATAATTTGGATGTCATATCTGATTTTGATCTTTCTTTCATGCACATTAATAATATTACAGGGAATGCCATCTTTCTTTTGCATAATGTTGTCAAGTTTTGAAATAAACTCTCCTTTCAATATTCAAAGAAATTAATTCAAGCTTTTATAACCTAGAGATTAGATCAGCTACAGTAATGCACTCCTGACGAATTGTTCTAAAGAATCACTGTAAGCACTTCAGTGACTTCAGAATGCAGCTGCTATAGTTTTGTTTAGCATTTAAATGTTAGTTTAAGGAGGAACACAGTCTCTAATAATGCAAAGTCCATCTATATGGTAAGTAGTGTAAATAGATAATGGAGCGAGAAGGGGATGTGCCCAAACTTTTGACTATTACTATATGTTTAAATAGATAATAATTTAAAAAATTGACAATCAATTTTGACTTGATTATCAGTTTCTAAGTATGTGAACCTTCCAAACTAGTTAAAATTAGAGTGCGTTTTTGATAAATGGAATGACGAGTTGTTTTATTTTGATTTTTTTTTTGTTATTGATCTCAGGGCGGCACGGTGGTTAGCCGTGATTAGCATGTTCTCCTCTCAGCGCTGGGTGGAGTTTCCATGTTCTCCCCTTGTCTGTGTGGGTTTCCTCCGGGTTCTGCGGTTTCCTCCCACAGTCCAAAAACATGGATCAAGTCAATTGAGTTCTCCAAATTGCCCCGTGTAGAGTGTGTCTGTGTTAGTGAGTGTGTGCCCAGCAATAGATTGGCGTTTGGTCCTGGGTGTATCTGCCCAGCGCCCAAAACATTCTCCCCTGGATGGGCATGAGGAACCCCCCCGCAACCCTTATAGAGGATAAAGCGCAAGATGATGGATGGATGGATGTGACTGATCTCTGAGACTCTCAGAGGAAAAGATGCTGGTACTCCATAAATACATACACTTCTGCTTCGTCCTATACTAGGGTTCCCCATGCTCATCCAGCGGAGAACGTTTTAGGGGTCGGGCAGATAAACCCAGAACAGGGCACCAACCCATTGCCTTGTTGCTAATACTTATCAGGGTGAAATGTTACATCTGTTTCCAATCATCAAAATATCTGTTTCCAATCATAAAAGTGATCAACATTTGAACTTTAAAAAAGCTAAATATTTTCAGTGATTTAAAGTATTATACGCATCATGTGTTCAGTCTTGTTTCTGCTTTTCTGCTTTGTCTTCATTTCAGATCAGGATTTTTAGCTGTTAGTTTTGCCCATCACTGTTGTGTTCAAATAAAGATCAATATGTGAAGCCTCAGCTCAACAAGGAATTGATTTTCTACTCAGAACAAGTCACTCAATAAGCAGCACCGTGGTCAGGCCAGGTTAGGGTATAGATTGCTGTGACATTTATTTTGTGGCTTTTCGTACTGGATTGAGTCTTTTATATAACAATGACAACAATATAAAATACATTTTAGTCACATGCCTTAATACGATGAGGATTTATCAGACGCAGTAACAGGTTTATTATAGATTGAATAACATAGAGACTGATGTAACTGGCACTGAACTCCCTTACCTGTCGCAGCTGCTTACTTCCTCCATGATCTTTGTCGTACCTCTTTTTACACACCTGCACTCAGACTATTTGCTTTAATTATGCTCCTCACATCCTCGGTTCCCCTCATCTTGCATACACTCGTCCACACCGCGGCCGCAATTACCTTCAGAAAAAGTTCAGGTTTTAGGAACAAGAAACTGAATTTTAGATGTCTGGTAAAACCAATCCAATTTTCTGTGTGGGGTTAAAATGTTCTAAATTATTATGTATCTATTGTATAATACTTTTTCTATATATAGTGTGTGTATATATATATATATATTCATTCTTAAATTTTATATTTTATATACTGTATATACATATATTTATATATTATATTTATAGTTACAATATTCTATATTATATTTATACCTGTAGTTGTATATTTTATATATACAACTACATGCCCATTCAGGGGAGAACGTCTCGGGCGCTGGGCAGATTGACCCAGGACAGGGCGCCAATCCATCGCTGGGAACACACACTCTATAGGGGGCAATTTGGAGAATTCAATTGACTTGATCCATGTTTTTGGACTGTGGGAGGAAACCGGAGAACCTGGAGAAAACCCACGCAGACACAGGGAGAACATGGAAACTCCACCCAGATGGGGATTCGAACCGGGAAACCCTTGTGCTGAGAGGCGAAAGTGCTAACCACTAAGCCACCGTGCCGCTATATATATATATATATATATATATATATATATATATATATATATATATATATATATATATATATATATATATACACACACATGAATGCTGTGTTTGAATGTTAGTGATTGTATTTCTGTATGTACCATATAGATAAACTTTACAATTACAGACTGTAATCCATCTGTTGGTCCCCTGTTGGTTCTCTGTTCTCTATTGGTCAGAACCATCACAGAACAGGTATAATTTGGGTGGTGGATTGTTTATTGTCAGTTCTGCAGTGACACTGATGCAGTGAGGGGGTTTTAGTGCATATCACAGTCTTAGATCACAGTCTGTATCTAAAGAAAGACTAGTTCCAACTTCACAGTGGAACTGATAAAATAGACAATAAGTAGAGGAATAAGGAGGTGTGTCCAAAATTTTGACTGGTAATATATATGCAAAAGTAATTGAAATATAGTTTTAACCAACTTTGCCAACTACTTTTGAAAAAAAACACGTTTGGTGAAAGAAGTCTAGTTTAGGACTGAATGTCTTCGAATTTTTTAAAGGTCAGTCACATACATATTTATGCACAGGGTAAAAAATTGCATGATGTGGATGTAATTGTCATCCTGAATATGTCTCTGCATCCTTCTGCATAATTGATCTGCTGAGACTCCTTCTCTACAGCTATTCATGCACTTCCGGCTCCATTCATTATGCTGCTCTTCTCGCTATTTTTTTGACCTTTCATTTCTTACCACTCTCCTTTTTTTCTTACATTCCATCAGTGGAAAGCAATGGGAACTTTTACTTTGACCGTCCCCAGAGACCTGCATTAACACATTTAAAAGGATGACGCAAACCACAGAAAGGTGCAATGTACAAATAAATGAGGCTAAAATGGTTTGCTCCCACAAGACATTGCCTTTAAATAGGATGTAGCGTGAAATGTTTTTTCTTTATCCTTTCCCTTCTAGTTCTGGAGGTCATTGCAGCTCTGTGTCATTTTAAACCTGGGGTAGGCAACTTGTGGGGCTCTGATCCACCTTTTAGTGATTTATTTTTTTTTTGGCTATTGCAAAAAACGTTCTTTAATGTTAACTATTTAGTTGCAAACATATGTAGCCCTTATTGTTCATATCTACAGATCAAGCATAACTTTATGACCACCTTTGTAATATTGTGTTAGTCTCCCTTATGCTGCCACAACAGCCCTGACCCATCGAGTCAATATCACACAGAAGCGTGATTGGATTGATAGCGAGGGAATTTCTGATTTCAAGTCAAGTCTTCCTCAAACTATTTCAGAATTATTTTTGCTTTGCAGCAGGAAGCATCATTCTGCTGAATGAGTCAACAGACACCAGGGATGCAATTTCCATTAAAGATGGAAGATGGATCAGTAACGATGCTTAAGAAGGTGGTGTCAAAGTCACATCAAGTCTATTCACCAGGTAAGTGATCATAATATTATATTATTATTATGTTTTATATATATATATATATATATATATATATATATATATATATATATATATATATGTTTTTGCCCTGACCCAACTAATCAGCTCCTAAGCAGCCCAGCATTAGGTATATGTATAAGTTTTAAAGAAGGAAATGAAATAAACCCATGGAGGACAGTTGGGATTTAGGTCCTGGATTAAGAAGTAATATATGTAGACTCTTTCTAGAAACTGTGAAATCAATATTTGGTCATAATAAAATGAATTTGCCAAACACAAATCACCAATTCAAAAATTAAAGGGATAGATTTTCATTGCTTTTTAAAGCTTTAGTGCTGCAGTGCTAAAGAAGAATATCACCCTATATCTCCATCACCATGGTTTATGAATGCCCCCTTCACTAATGTATCAAGAATATACTTTGAAACTTGTGCTAAAACACTCGGGTGCCTTCACACTGCCCTGACATCCACCCATAACCACTGTTCACTGCTGTGCTGTAAACACCACACATAAAATCCTTCAAATAAATGATGCATTGCTTTATGTCAGGAGAAGCCTTTCTGCTACAAATCTTTTTTTTTTAGCACTGGTCCTCCCAATGGTACCATTTCCATTTCCTTTGCAACACATTTTTTCAATATAATGAAAATGCATGGTTTTCTGTTTAAAATTTCATGATGGGCATCAACATCATATCTTGTGTGTCGTTTACCCTTATATTCTATAGATGCACAAATGGATGTAATGCAATTCCTTCCAGTGCACACTCACTTTTAGAATTTTAATTGAAATTAAAAACGGACTGTCTGATTAATCTTGTATCTGATCGTTAATGTGTCTAAGCATGTTATATTTTTGTACAGTGAGGATGTTCCAATGGGGGGATGCCTGGCTCCAGACCACTATTACAAGGTGTCATAGTGAAGAGGAACAGGCTCAGCCTGGAACAGATGGATGTTACCAGCAGCCCACCCTAAGGTCATCCACCAGGCTCACCAGAAGAAAGTGGAAGCACTGAGCTCGTCGTCGTTCAGAGAGATGGGCAGCTGTTGCTGTTGCATGGATGTCTAAAGAGGGGCTGTGATGATGGAGGTAATGCATATAAGGGTGTTTGAGGGTCATGCATAGGTGGCTTCTGATTGGTGAGTTTATGACAGCAGCACTGACAGAAAGAATCGGAAGCACTGTGATTCAAAGTTCTTTGGAACGTTGGTTTATACTGAGTACATGATAACTCGATGAACAGAATGTTTTCAGGTTCTTTGACCTACACTGCTGATAGCAATCCAAATGACCTTTGATGAAGTAAGACATATTCCACATCGTGCTTTTGGCTAATCGGTTTCCAGCACAGTTGGAACAATGTAGGATTCTAAACATAGCGTAATCCCACTACACAAAATGTCCTTGATTGTCTTTATGGGGATGCATATGAATTCACTTGGTCTGTAAACCTTCTTTTATTTATAAATTCAGTAGAACGGAGACTTGGTTATACTAATGCCTCATTTATGTCGGTTGTAATTGTTATTATGTGAAAGATGAATATCAATCTGTCTGCTTTAAAATAGGATACAAAAAAGTGAATCATGTTTCATACTGCTAGCCTTAATCTTTGGATTAAGACAGCATTTAAAATCTGGTGTGTGTGTGTGTGTGTGTGTGTGTGTGTGTGTGTGTGTGTGTGTGTGTGCTGCCCTCGGGTTAAGCACTAAAGCCGCTTGGCCCAGATGAAAATGGCATCCAGAATGTCTGCCCATCATGCTAGACCTCAGCTGTCACTTGCAGGGATCAGAGGAGGGCGCACATCTGGGTGGTGACTTTTGGATTCAAAAAGCAAATGGAATGTGTGTTTGTGCATACAAATCTCTTCAAAGTCCACCATTCTCTAAATAAATCAAACCCAAATCCCATCAGATTTTCTTTTTGTTATTTAACTGATGATTCTGTTTAATACTATAAACATTAGCCGAATGCACATTTCCTCCTTCAGAACCTATTACCCAAAATGCATAGAAGAGGACCTTATTAAACTAGTTTTACAGATTTAAATTTTGCGGATCAGAACTTTTAGGGCCTCATTTTTCTACCTAAATATAGTCACCTCTGAATGTTGGCATTATGAATTTCTATTTATATGAGACCTTTTAGCTCAACCAATTTAATCA
>JAFMOD010000092.1:2912425-2923290 GCA_019802435.1 Corydoras maculifer
AAAACCATATTCCTAACCTGTCTGGTGTGTTCTTTGGACTTCATGATGCTGTTTGCTCCCCAATATTCTCTTAACCAACATCTGAGGCCGTCACAGAGCAGCTGTATTTGTACTGAGATTAGATTACACACAGGTCGACCCTTTTAAGTCATTAGCAGTCATCAGGCAACTTCTGAATGCAATTGGTTGCACTCAGGGAAAAGGGGGCTGAATAATTTTGTACATCGCACTTTTCAGTTTTTTATTTGTAAAAAAATTGTTGATTCATGTATAACTTTCATTCCACTTCACAATTGTATACCACTTTGTGTTGGTCTTTCACATTAAATTCCAGTGAAATATATTTATGTTTGTGGTTGTAATGTGACAAAATATGGAAAAGTTCAAGGGGTATGAATACTTTTGCAACCCACTGTATATACATATATATATATATATATATATATATATATGATTGCACAGGGTGTAAGGTTTAAAAGAGGCATCTACATAAGTGATGTCTAAGTCTAATTGTGTTTTTAGGACAAGATGACAGTATGTGGTTAGGATGTTGAGCTATCAATCTGAATGTTATGGGTTCAAAGCCCTCGTCACTTATTACTCTTGGGATACTATATGGTCAACTATGTGTTCTGACCCCAGATACTTGTGAGTCGCTTTGGATTAAAGTGTCTGCCTAATGACCAAATTTAAATGTAAATGTAGAAGAACATTTTAATCTCATCTCATTTATCCATAGCAGATTTATCACATTTTACACTAAAAGCTTCTTTCTCTTGAGGTTCCCACATTTGTTCTTTGCGCCCTTACTTTTTATCTTCATACATTTTCCAACCATTGTGGCCCTTGCACTTCATCTCACCCCTATTTTCCCATTACCCTTCTCTTTTCTCACATCCCCATGTCTTTTTGTTTGAACGTTGCCATCTCTCTCCCTTTAAGTGAATTCTATTTATGGGTCTATCATTCCTGGTCTCTTTCCTTCTTCCGCATCTGTCCTCCTGGAGCAAGCATTTCTCCTTTTGCTCCATGTTATATTTAAAGGAAGCTCTCAGGGCATAAAGAGAATGGAGAGGCTCTAGAACAAGTCACTAGGGAAACAACTGAGAAACTGGAACCCACCTCATCCTAACATTCTGAATCACTTCAGTCATAAAGCTACTTGTAGATTCCTAAAAGCTACCAGTGGAACAAGAAGGCTTGGGAAACAATGTACCACATGGCTGGGACTGTTAAATGTGTAATACTAAGTACGGGTAGGTGGTTTATAATTAAATGTATGAATGTTAGATCCAAGAATAAATGTAGTGAAAAATAAATGGAAGATGCTCTGCATGACCTTTAGGCATTTTGCAAAAGAATAATTGAACAGTTGGTCAATGGATATAAAGGATGGGAAAGAGATGTTAGGGGAAAGGTTGTATATATTAAACCAAGGTGCTTAGGGTGGCTTAATGATTTCTAGATCATTGGGTGAACGGATCCATTAGGGATTTCTGGATGGTTTGAGGCTCCTCAGAAGGATCTTGCTTACGATTTACCATGTGGTTTGAAATGCCGATAATTGTTGGGTGAGGGCTTTTACAGACTGAGGCTATACAAAATTCACAAAGGATGAAGGAGCCATTAAAGGGCTTGGTAAATAGATTACTGATCTCAGAATCAGAATTATATGACGCAATCGAATGCATCACACCTGTTAGGAGGAGTTTCCATGTTCTCTTGGTGTCTGTTTTTTCCGGGTTCTCCATTTTCTTCCCACAGTCTAAAAACATGGATTTAAGGTGAATTGGTTGCTCTAAATTGTACCTATATAGTGAGTGTGTCTGTGTGAGTGAGTGTGTGCCCAGCCATGGATTAGAGCCCTGTTCTCTGTGTATCTTTTCTCCTCTGGATGGGCAGGGGGAACCCCACTGCCTCCCCCATGACCATAGTATAGAATTAAGAAAGAACAATCAAAATAATGAGCTGAAGTAAGATCCGTATGTGCAAAGAAAGACCAGAGAGGGTCTTCAGTTTGTTTTTTAAGCTCTTAACTGGTTATTGATAAACATTGTTGCAGAAACCCTGGTTTGAGGAACCTCAATTCGGGTGGAACGAATAGAAATGGACTATTTTACTTATTCATGTCTTGTACTATGAGTTCAGGCAGAGCTATTTTTACTGAATTGAATCAGTTTTTCTATTTTTTTACTGTGCATTTATGTCCTGTGCTGTTGATGCTGCTGTCTGCTTAGGGAGGATAAGTCCTTAAAAACCATCGTGTTTATTCCTTGCCACTGGGTTCAGGCTTAGAACACTGTAATGATCATTTGAGATGATGTACTTTGTTATAAAAAGCTCTATATAAATCAAAATACTTGGAACTTGCAACAAGGGCGGCTTAGTGGTTAGCATGTTCTCCTCTCAGCACTAGGGATTCCCGGTTCGAATCCCTGGGTGGAGTTTCCATGTTCTCCCCATGTCCGCTTGGCTTTCCTTCGGGTTCGCCGGTTTCCTCCCACAGTCCAGAAACATGCATTAAGGTCAATTGAATTCTCCAAATTGCCCCATATAGAGTGTGTCTGTGTGTGTGAGTGTGTGCCCAACGATAAATTTGGTCCTGTCCTGGGTTTATCTGCCCAGCGCCTGAAACATTCTCCCCTGGATGGGCATGGGGAACCCCCCCCCCCCCGCGACCCTAATAGAGGATAAAGCGGCAGATAATGGATGGATGGATGGAACTTGGAACATTAATCGATATGGCGAAATCAAAGGGCACAGGACTTTTGAATTTAAGTACGCCACACCACTTCATTCATTTTGCAAAAACAAATCTTCCTTTATGTTTTCTTAAAGATTATTTTCAGAACTGTAAGAAGGTCCCTGGTGTTAACAATGTGCACATGAATGAATCAGGCAGGAGTGTGTGTATGCCATGTAAGTGAAAAGAGATGATGCTCTTAGGCATTCCATCATGTTCTCCCCTGCAGCTTCACATGCTCACACACACACTGGTCCGCACCCCTCCTCCTGGAGAGAAAGCCACAGTGAGCGAGAGACAGCAGAAAAGAGGTGCAACATGCAGCAAATGACAAAAAGGATGCTCTGGCAACACGACGCTGCTCATTTTCTTTAGGCGAGGGAGAGAGTTGAGCACAGAGGGCACACTGCTCACTCTCCCTCCTCCTCCGCCTCCTCCTCCTCCTTGCTCTGCTCTCCTGCTGTGCGTTTTTCTCCTTGCTGGTCAGAGCAGTGGCAGCGGCGGCAGCACTGGTGGTACTCGGGGCTCCTTTTGCATCCGCTCTGCCAGAAGATGCTCAACAACATAACTGACTGTGAGGAGGGGGATGGGGGCACCAACAGCCAGGGTGAGTGACTACTGCATGAGTGTAGGTGTGTGTTGAAGGTTCTCTTGAGAGCTGACCAGCGCTGACAGGGGATCCCAGTGAAGGATTTCATCTCCCTGGTTAGGTTAGGGTGCATGTCAGCGTTTTGATGCTGCCTGTCAGTACGTGGCAGTTTGTGGTTGATCAGGTACATCTGTACAGTATGTGTGGGAGCATGAAGGAGGCAGAGGGACAGAGACAGGAGTTTTGGCAAAGACCTGCGCTGCAAGGTTGCTGTGAGGAGAATGATAATGCTTCTTCAGAAATGAGAAGCAGCGCTGCATCTTGTACGCAGGATGCCTTATGGCTGTGTGTGTGTGTGTGTGTGTATTTCAAGGTCCTAGACTAAAAGATTCACCTGGCAAAGGGCAAATTATCAATATGCTACCTGTCATCAATATTAAATCGTCTTTGATGGTCTATCTGAGTCCTTTTAGTATTCAGATGTGTTTAAAACATCCCTGATGCAGAGTAACAGGAAAATGTCTCAGCATGAGGCCATTTGTCGAAGATTCGACAAAAGGGCTTAAATGAGATGAAGCACAAAGTCTAATTTTCCTCTGCTCCAGTACTGATGTTCATAGCGACCCGCTGCAGTGGGATAGGAGCAGGAGCCAGTCTGAGGGAGAGAATGTGAGAGAGTGAGAATGTGTAAGTATCAGCTCAGTGACAAAATACTGTATAAAATAACATGACTGCACCAGACGTTCAGTAAAAGAGATGTCAGTATCAGTCTGAGGTGTGTATGACTTTTCTCATATTAAACCCTCAAGCCCCCCCCCCCCACCTCGTTTCCCCAAAAAGGTACACGTAGCTGCATTTTAGGCTCAGGTCTGCCCTGCTCTACAAGAGCACTGCGGGTCTGCCGTTTCTATCTGGCTGACACTTGACTGCAGTGCTTCAGCGCTGGCTTTATTTCATCCGAAGTCCCCCTAAGACATCACAACATTAACATCCATTCATAGATCTGCATGCTTCAATCATCCTGGACCTTATTTAATCCAGATTTTAGTTCGACATTCACAGTAATGATATTTCACCTACACACCAATAATCTATCCATCTTAAAAAATTTGCAAAAAATATTTTTAATGATTTTAACATTGTATTTTTTTGGTTAATTTAGTGTCCCCCCCATACCGATCCAATAATGCATTTTAGATCTAAATCCTTTACACTACTTTCCATTTCTTGAGATTTTATGTCTTGTTGCTATATGAATTTGGCAGGAACTGATTCCTGCACCCCCCCCCCCCCCTATAAAGGAGAATTGGGACAGTGGTGCAATGCTGAGGGCTTTTTGCCTTTGATGCTCAGACATTTGTTTACTACAGTTCTTTTCCCTGTCTGAAAATAACCACAGAAAAAAACGCTGGGTTCGGGATTCGTCTTCTTGTACAGGTTCCACACAGTTCGATTGTGCTGTGAAGGTTTTGAGTTTCTCTTTATTTACATTGAAACCTTTTCACTTGGTCTGTTTGTTTCATTAAACACTACATCTCGTCTTATCTCATCTCAGCATGTTTCGTTTAATACACTTCTTGGAGCGTGAGGGGTCCCAAATGCCTATACATTGCTGGGCACACACACACACACACACACACGCACACACACACACACACATTATGTAGTTGCAATTGAGAAAGAAGCAATTTGGAGCAGCCAATTCGCCTTGAATCCATGTTGGATTGTGGAAGGAAACCGGAGAACCTGGAGAAAACCCACACGGACACAGGGAGAACACGGAAACTCTGTCCACTTTGAAATTTACACCTGGATCCCCAGAAGATTTAAAATAGCTGCTTTAAAACATATAGGCCAGAAAAGCATGCAAATATACAAATATTGAGGGAAAATATAGGGATAATTGTTGCTATAAATTAAAGAAAGACACCTTACTGCACATATAGGACAGAAATGGTAATTATTTCTAATTAAGCATTGAATTGATGAATATATTGATTATGTAGCTTAGCTTACCACGAAAACATTATACGGTGAAGGTGATACCAGGCATAACATTAAAACCTTTCACAAGTGTGAATAACACTGATTATCTCCTCATCACGGCACCTGTTAGTAGTTGGGATATATTTTTATGCAGTTAATGTTAGAAGAAAAGTAATGAGCAAATGAAATGATTTTAGTTTGACACTGGCTAAATAGTGATGGCTAGACAACTGGGACAAAGCATCTTGATAAACATCAGACCAGTTGGTGTTCCCATGCAGACCCCCGTCCACTGCCCAAAGCACCAACAATACATCAGAACTGGACCATGGAGCAACAGAAGAAGGTTGGGTCAGGGCAGGGTTGAAGACAAAATGGAGCCAACACTATATTAGAAAGTTCATATTGTTCTGCCTGTTTGTTCAAGACAAATAAACATTGAGTTCATTAGCACAGAGTTGAAAACACAACTATCTGACATTTGTATCATCGTCTGTATTAGTTGAAGGGGCTGATGGTGGGTATCTACTGGCCTGGTCCTCTGAAGGGAAACACAGTGCAGGGTAAAGGAGACTGCGTTTTTAATGAAGGAGTGCCAACACTTTCACTTATCACACTCACATAACACTGCAGTATAGAACAGTCAGGCTAACACTCTTGCATCTCATAATATCAGGATCCCCTCTACTCACTCGCATATGCCACTACCCAAAGGGTCTGTTACACACTCAAACATGCCACATCATGTCTGTGGGCTGGACGTTGTTTTGTGTTGAAAGTTCGAGATCTTTCTGGTTGTGTTTTTGTCTCTTACCATCTGTCTATTAATTGAGCTTCATTTTATGATTGATATTTGTCAGAGAGAGTGTTGATTTGGCTTTAGATGAAATTTGGCAGTTCCCATCATCAGAGCATAAATAGGTCATTATTTAGCTTCTTATAATCAGTCTCGAAAAAAAGAAGTAAAAACCTACAATGTGTCTGCTCAGTAAAATAATTTGACTCCATATTGTTTAATTCAGTCAAATTATTACTATTACATACATTTTGAAAATAAAAATCCACAGCGAGCAGTTCATTCTTATATGTATGTATATACAGTATATATTTATCACTTAGAGTAAAGAGGGACTTTGTAGTTCTGTTTTCAGAGCTGGAGAAATGAAACTACATCAGCACTCCTGCACCAAAACCCCCTCACCACACCAGTATCACTGCAGAACTGACAATAAATAATCTACCACCCCAATGATACCTGTTCTGTGATGGACCTTACCAATAGAGAAAAGAGAACCAACAGGGGACAAAAACAAAGAACACAGATGGACTACAGTCTGTAATTTTCAAACTACAAAGTCCATCTATATGGTATCTAACCTCAAATTAAAACATATTTGATTCAGTTCAGCGGAAAAACCTAAAATCAATGGTTTTTCATTAGTGTTCATTGAGTTTGGCCAACGCAGTATATATTACATAGTATATTGAAATTGTATTCTTATTTTTGAAATTGTATTAATAATTCTAAAATTGTATTCTAATGCAACTGAAGCAGTGACACATCACAAAATACTGATCTCAGCCTTAAAGCAGAGACATAGTGAAAAAAACAGAGAAAAGAATTTGGCTTGAAGCTAGATTTAAAGAAGTGTAAAGTTTGAATATGTAATGAGGTAAGCAATCATCTTTGTATTAGTAAACCCTAACAGGCAGATATGATTTATTACAGGACGACAATGTAAAGCATTGCTTAAGAATAAAGGTGCTGGCATGTGTACTTACCAGTTCACTGCATTTCTGCTTATAAATCTTGCGGACATGTGGACAAGCAGGACTCAACGGTGTGAGACAGACTCACAAGAGACAAAGTTAAAAAAAAGTTTATTTCATGGGGAGAACGTGAAAACACTACCCAAATTAGGATTCAAACCTGGATCCTCAGCTCTGTGAGGCGGACATGCTAAACAATTCGCCTCCCTAGGTATGTTAATATTAAATGAAAACCACATGGAAATTTAATTCTAAAGAGAAGAATAGAAATTACATTCTTAATTGCATCTTCTTATAGACAACACAGTGATGCTCATGCTCATTCTCGCTTTCTCTCTCTCTCTCTCTTTCTCTTTCTCTTTCTTTCTCTCTCTCTCTCTCTCTCTCTCTGAGTGTGTGTGAGTGTTTTGAGTAAATAGTGAAACACTACCCCACCAAACATGCTGTTTTCTGGTCTCATTTCCTCTGTAGCTCACGATTCATGCCAGCCATGTAATCAGAACTGGTATTTGTGGATGTGAGAGAGGAAAGTGAGACAAATGGAGAATGATTTGTTGGGCAACTTTGCAGGAGCTTTGGCAGACTGATTGCTATCAGTGAGAGGGGACGAGCCAGTGCATCTGTGTGATTTAGCTGCTCCTACTGATAAGGTCAGATTAAAACGTGCAGAGTGATAACAAGAAACCATCTACCATTTGATGGGTATCAGCCATAATTAGAACCATCCATCACTGCACAAGTCACATCGTCACTTGTGTGTAAAGATGCCAATCATTGCATGCGACTGCTATATATGTTGTGGGTATTTTTTAATAATCACTTTGTATTATCAGTGCTTTCGTTGGTTAGCAAAATGTGGATGCATTGTCATTTTATTGGTGAAAACTTCTCTGAAAGGTCAAGTGTCTCCAACAGCAGGATAATAGTGCTGGAAGATTAATGAGTTTTAACCCATGTGTTCTGTGTTTATTTACCTTAGTACTTCTGCAGTTACTGGTCATGGGGCTGAACTCAGTTTCTTTAACAGTGTTGTGTGTGTGTGTGTGGGGGGGGAGTTGGGGTTGCATGCCCATCCAGAGGAGAATGTTTTTTGGCACTGGGCATTTACTCTACACCCAGGGCAGGGTGTCAAACAGATCAGGATTCAGACATGGATCTTTAGAGCCGAGAGGTGGACGTGTTAACCAATATGCCACTGTGCCTCCCATCTATAGATATTCATTAATTCATTTATTCATTCATTATATTCTGCTTTTATCCTATATTAGGGTCGCGGGGGTTCCCCATGCCCATCTAGGGGAGAACATTTCGGGCGCTGGGAAGATACACCCAGGACAGGGCGCCAATCTATCGCTGGGCACACACTCACTGACACTGACACAGACCACACTCTATATGGGGGAATTTGGAGAACTCAATTGACTTGATCCATGTTTTTGGACTGTGGGAGGAAACTGGAGAACCCAGAGGAAACCCACGCAGACACGGGGAGAACATGGAAACTCCGCCCAGATGGGGATTCGAACCGGGAATCCCTAGTGCTGAGTGGAGAACATGCTAACCACTAAGCCACCGTGCCGGCCATCTATAGATATGTTTAAGCTTAATGTAATGTAGTTATTGCCCTGAACTAGACCTAGCATTGGATTGCTGTGGGGTTGCAACTATAACATCCAATATTGTGGTAGGACTGAGGGAGAGCACATAAAGTACTGGATTATGTGTTTCAGGGGACCAACAAGTTTCAGAACGTGATGCAATGATAACTTTATCACACATGTATTGCAACTTCCATAATATTACCCACAACTAAGTATCATATTTGTTGAAAAATGGA
The DNA here is from genome assembly GCA_019802435.1 of Corydoras maculifer. Lineage (NCBI taxonomy): Eukaryota > Metazoa > Chordata > Actinopteri > Siluriformes > Callichthyidae > Corydoras > Corydoras maculifer. The sequence continues at coordinate 2,921,351 of JAFMOD010000092.1, forward strand.
TATTACTTATTTTATTGTAATAAAAATAGCGCAGCGGAACCAGATTCATGTAAGTTTCAGAATGATCACTGCTAAGTTATTTTGATTATAATAATGAATTGATAATAAATAATAAATTGAATCCATGTCTTTGGACTGTGAGAGGAAATCATTGGAGAAATCCCACACAAACACGGGGAGAACATGGCAACTCCAGCCAGACTGGGATTCGAACCTGGATCCTCAGCGCTGAGAGGCGGACATGCTCACACCTACCTCACCATAACGTACTTGCTCAAAGTGTTATATACCACCTGACACAACACCGGAATATCTTTTATTTTAAATTGACATTGTGGATTTTATAACATGGGGTCGCATAGGGAGTAGCACTGTCTAAGGTTCAATCCTTGCTATGTGTTTGCATGTTCTCCTCCGCTTTCCACTTTATGATTGTTTTGGGTGCTTGGGTAAATTGGACATGATTAAATGTCCCATGTGATCGAATATTTGTGTATGTACACTGCCTGAGGGCAGCCACAACCAGCCCCAAGGGTAACCAAGAGTTCACTCTGCTGATGTAAAACCTTGTCTTTTCAGAGCTTAAAAATGTTCTTTTTAAACACAATCTGTAGGATCAGCATAACTCTGCAAAGCGTTCAGTCCAAGGAACCTCATTACTGTGAGCAAATTGCTTTGGCTTTCTAGTAATAAAGTAGTGCAAAGGCTTTAATTCTTGTAATCACATTACTGTAACTCAATCACAGTTGTATTACTCGGATGCTTTTAAACAAAATGAGCAGCTACATGGGTTATGCTTAAACTGTTGTATTATTTTTGTGTACTTCTGGTACTTTGTGGCTTATGACATTGTTGCTCATTAGCATTGCACGCTAGTTTTTTTTTCTCTGCAATCCAAATGGTCAGATTTCATTTTTGTTATTTGAACTTTTCCAAACTATGCCAAATTACTTTGCTACACTTCATTATATTATTCGTTCATATTAATTTGTTGTGAAGCAAACTGTGATGCTGTGATATTACTGTGATAGTCTTATTACTGTAGTATCTTTAGAGGACCAGGAGGTTGCGTCTTAATGCTGTCTTACTGGAATAATAACAAAATATTCCAATCATTCTATGGTTTTCATTCACTTTTTTATTCAAATCACTAGGGTTTTTATTCAGCAAATCCAATATCTAAATAATAAAATATGTATTGATTATTCTTTATAGGTAAAAATACAAAAATTGGGATTAATTTTGTGCATTGCAACTGTCTAGACAATCTTTGCTTCTTTCCGATATGCGAGAGATGATAACATTATGTCTCAATCTATTAAAGGCATATACAGTACCAGTTAAATGTTTGAACACATCTTTGTTGATCTATTGTTATATATATATATATATATATATATATATATATATATATATATATATATATATATATATATATATATATATATATATATATGTGTATATTTACACTATATGGACAAATGTATTGGGACTTTTACACATCAGACAGATTGGGACTGTTAAGACATCCCCACTTCACTTAAACTCTGAATGATTTACATTTTGGAAAGCAGCTTGTGGTGACAATACACATGACGAGCACATGCAAACGTCAAACGTCAAACCCACTCTCAGGCAATGCTTAGGATTTTATGTATTCATTTTCACACAGGAGGTTCATGAACGTCTCCAGCCTTCCAACCCACAACTAGTTCAAAAATACTTTCTGTAATACAATTCAGTGTAATAAATAACAGACTTGTGTAGCTAACCACTTTGAAATGGGTCGTTAATCAGTCTGTTCACAAGAGCACAGAACATTTAACAACAGAAAGCTTAGTGATAGTTTTAGCTTAGCGTAGCATTGCTGTTTGACACAGGTCAAATGAACATTGGGGCAGATGGTACAAACCAGTTTAGATGTCTCACACATGCTGGGA
>JAFMOD010000920.1:0-19836 GCA_019802435.1 Corydoras maculifer
CAGACACAGGTCAGGGGGTCCACGGCTCAGATCTCATAACGTGGGTGAAGGACATCAGCATCAGTACCAGTTCCAGACCAGCCATCAGATCAGAAGTCCCCGGGAGCTGTCCAATCCAGCGCACCGTGGCAAAGGAGGGTCCCTTCGCAAACGTCACCTCCACCAGGGAACCAACGCCAAACGGGCCGAGCTCCGAATCTGGTGATGTGTCCATCTTCAGTTTATCTGAGGAGGAAAAATAGAAAGTGAGTTTATTCACCCTGCCCCACCGACATGCATATTGTTCTGTCTCCTCGTCCACCTAAAGAACTTTAGTGTATTATAACTTTAATCTAACCTTCTTCCAGATCGTTCTCTTTGATTATGGTTACCCATGGCACAATTATTTCACCTCCCACTTGCCCATTGTCGTCTCTGTCCTGTAAAATATAAAAAAGCCCCAGTTCAGACTTTGGGTGGCGCTGTATTATTAAAGTGCGGTGATGACGGACAGACGGAAGGGACTCACTGTTGAGATTTTGACCATTTGCTCTTCATGTAAGACCTGTATAATCATACCATGCTGCCCTTCACTTTTATCATCCAGAAAGTAGGTTACACGATCTCCAACACACAGCTCCTGAAAGCCCTGCTCATCCAGCAGAGGAGCTGAGGGTTCGAGGTGGGCAGGTCTGATCCTGGTACACGGGACAAACACCCCATTATTCCTCTTACAAGTAAATAGGTGTCTGCCTGCGTAGTATCCATCACTATGGCCTTTTCCAGTGTCTTCTCCCTGCAGAATGGAGCATAAACATTTTTTAAAGGTTAATAAATTTCTTCTAACTTCCTCTTGTCTCATAGCCCGAAGAAAAAAAAATATTTACCTGAAGCTCGACTCCAAAATATACGGGTGAAATAGGATGCTTTATACCAAGCAGCGGGCCGATGTACCTCACCACTCCTTTCAGCCACCGGTCATCCAGTTCCACCGTGACCTCGGAACCAGCAGCCAAGCTTTCCACCTGATCCAGGTTCTTGGAGTGTGCGAATGCCTGCAGCCTGTCCTCATCTGACTCGAGTGCCAGCAGGAGCGCTGCCTGCTCCTTTGACAGAGGCTGCAAAATTTTTGTGGGCATTTCAAAATCCCAGGAGCTGTTTATGTTTTTAACAGAAAGAGTTTCTTGATCTTTCCTCCATGCATATCGAGATTCTTCCACATACACTATGCTGCCGGGTTTCTGACTGAATCGCGTTTGCTCGGCTGTAGTAATAAAGTATTTGTTTTTAGAGGATGCCATCATTAAAGAATTAAAAGCAGGAGAGAAGCTGAAGCTGCGGTTCCTCTTTCAGATGCGCAGACCTGAAACACAGCAACGACAGGAAAGTGAAAGTAAGAACCACAAAGTATTAGGAAACACCATCTACAACTGTATACACATTTTTAATTTATAAAGTGTTGTTATAAAGATCAAACGTACCTTCCTCTTATCAATATATTATATTTGGTCTAATCAGGTGGACTACTTTAGGTTGTTTTAAAGAACTTCAGCCACGGCACATTTTATAGACAACGACATTAAGCCTGATAGACGTTTAAAGGTGTAATTGTTGTCATTATAAACTTTAATCGCCGGCTTCTTTGATGTTTTGATGTTTATTTAGCTTTATTCTCGAACCCGCGACGCCGCGTCAGGCAGAACGTTCGGTTCGGCTCGTCGCACTCGGAGCGCTGATCTACAGACCACGTGTGACCTGTAAACCACGTCATCGCGGCTCTACAGATGAGTTATAGATCGTGTGTGAGCGCCGTCTTCCGCTCGGGCTCGCGACACGGCGGCTGGCTATGCGACTGGCCGGCGGGGTGGTGACGTCACCAGGCTGGCCGTCGTCGCTGTTTTGAAGTGAAAGATGGCAGAAAGAGCAGCGTTGCAGAGACAGATCGACGAGCTGCAGCGTGAGTGCGGCTCATTAATCCAATCTCTGTCGGCTTTGTTGATATTTTGGGTGAATTCGGCGTTTTAAAAACCGTCGCGTCATTCTGTTTGGGTTAGCTTAGCTTAGCGTGTTGCTCGAGCAGTGCCTCAGTAAAGGGCCGCGTCCCAATCACAGCTGTGAGATTTGGGGAGGTCCCCTACGAAGGGCGCACATCTGCGGGTTTATTAAAGGGAAGTGTGAACCGCTGATTCAGGACACTACTCCACACAGTAGCTGTCGATTCTTCACTTAATGCCCGTGAGGTTTTAAATCTGATTTCTTTTAGTTTATTGTTTATAACTAATTTACTTTAAGACGTCACTTTGCCGTTACTTTATTCTGTATTATTTTGTATTTTTTAAGTTTGTTTTTGGGCGGCACGGAGACTTAGTGGTTGGCATGTTCTCCTCTCAGCGCTGGGGATTCCCAGTTCGAATCAAAATAAGTTTGTCCACATGGGTTTCCTCGGGGTTCTCCGGTTTCCTCCCACAGTCCAAAAAACATGGATCAAGGTTAATTGAATTTTCCAAATTGCCCCATCTAGAGTGTATGCGTGTGTGAGTGAGTGAGTGAGTGAGTGAATGTGTGTCCAGTGATAGATTGGCCTCCTGTCCTGAATGTATTTGCCCAGCGCCCAAAACGGTCTTTCTTGGACGGGCATGGGGAACAACCCCCCCCTGCAACGACCCTTGTAGAGGATACAGCGGAATATAATGGATGGATGGATTTATATCTTATTTACACGTCACTTAACTTTTACTTCATTCTGTATTATTTTGTATTTTACTGCATTTATTGTTCATTCTTTTTCTACTTCTGTATATAACATGACAAAAGGAGCATCTGTAAAAACAGCAACTTTCCTCTGGGGATCCATAAAGTATTCTGATTCTGATCTAAACCATCCCACAGTGAGGAGGGGCTGTTAATTTGAACATAAATCCATACGGGTTTATTAATTAGAGCTACATGTGGTCACAGTATAACCATGTGGACCTCCAGAAAGTCACCATGACAGTTTACTATATTAATTCCAGCATTGAAGATCAATTTCTAATGTTTCAGAACTGATAAAGGAGCACAAGCGGGTTCACGGTGATGAGCCTCCAAGATCAGCTGGCTGGCTTTCTTTAAGGAGAGGTCAAATCAGAGGTGGAGGTCATAACCCCAATTATTCTCGCTCATTTTCACACCAGACTGAACCGTACCCATCCAACCGCTGGAGAAAACCTTATTCTCTGATCAACAAGACATCTAAAGCTTCTACTGGAGCTCCAGCGGGAACATCTAAGGCTTCTACAAACCAGACTCCAGCTGACAAAAATGCTCCATCACGCTTGATGCTGGATGAGGGGACCAGTAAGTCCAGCACTGTGACGTCCAGCAATGTACTCACAAAGAAACATGAAGTGGAGAGGAGCAGAGATCCAGGGATGGTACTCAAATCTACCAAAGCAGCAGAAACTGGAATCAAGAGTGGAACCGAGATAAAGTCCCGACTACAGGGTGCGTCACCGCTGGAGGAAAGTGGTTCCGTTAGATCCAGGTCTGCTCAATCTGGGATCTCAAACCCAAAAACATCTGCTGCATCATCGTTTGTGAAAGCTAGCAGGACTGTTCTGATTCCAAAGCAGAACTCGCCTCACACTGTGACCCCCGCAGCTCACGCTGTACCTGGACCTGCTGCTTCACCCAACAAGAGATCCAGATTCACCTGGGTGAAGGATCACCCGCCTGACAACAGTCCAGGCAAGTCCAAAACCTGCCAGTCCACTTCAAGTGCAGTCACAGAACCAATCACATCTTCTGGAACAAAACAAGCCCATGGTTCCAACAAGAAGGCCCACCGCAGACTGAATATTTCCACAAGTGGCCCTAAAGCCTCTACATACTCATGGATTTCGACTTCAGTGGCCTCAGCCAAGTCAGCACAGAGGGCTTATCCACCCAAAAGTATAAAGACACCCGGAAAAAAAGAGAGACTTGGAGGCGCCAAGAAGAGTACCCCACACTCATTGAAGAAGGTGAAAGTGGGGATGGTTTCACAGCTCAGCCATGCCAGCCGCTATCGCTGGAAAGCAGCTCCATCATCTCCTGTTCCCGTGGGCAGAGTCACACCCAAATCTCGAAAGGGTTCGGTGTATCGATGGACTGCTCAGAAACAGAGTCCCAGACTGGTTCCTGCTGGAGTCCAGAAAAGTCCCGTCAATCTCTCGTCAACTGGAGGCTTCAAACTGAGGAGCAGAACCAAGATCATCCACCTCAGGTGAGACCCAAACGAAAACAACCCACCCACTCATTTCTCTTTACAGCATCTAGATTGTAGGATTGTTCTGTGGAAGGTTGGCATGTTCTCCCTATGTCTTTATTTTAATCTTTAAAATAATAAAAAGAAAACGTTAGCTTCACTGACGCTGCTGTACAGATGGTGCTGTAGCGGCCACACGGTGGCAGCAGTGCGCTGTGCTTCAGGTTCAGTGACTGAGCAGGTGATGATGCTTTAGCATGTTCTGCAGGATCTTCATAATTCTTCATCATCACTAACCTCATGCTTCTCTGTGGCTCAGCAATCGTGTGCCGGAGAGGAGATCCGGCGTGAGCGTCAGTCGCTATTCACTGCGCGTTAAGGGCAGCGTCCGGCGAGGACAGGCCAGAGCGCTCGTAGCCTTGAGCAGACACAAGCTCCGGCGACTCTCCGGCTCCACCTCCAGCTCCTCCTCATGGAACGCAAGAACAGGTAGGTGGATGAACGAGAGGATGCAAGCAGAACCAAGGTTCCAGAACCATAAAGTAAACATGGCCTTTAAATGATAATTATTACAAAACCTTTTCATTTTTTAAATATCACATCTCAAACTAAATGTCTTTATTCTTTAACGTGCATTTAGAATGTGCAGAACAAACAGATGTTTATTATTCAATATCATTATAATGATTCAACACATTCAAACGAATGCTTCGCTTTAAACGACTCTTTTTTTAATGAGTCATATGTAGCTGTTGGATTTATCAGCGTTGTTTTGCTGCAGTTATGTGGACTGTTCAGCTTCGGTGGGTTCTGCGAGCTGAAGAAAGGAACATGCAGAACACACTCACTTTTCAGCAAACAAAAGAAAAAGCACTTGAATGTGTCGGGAAAAGAATCGGTTCATTGAACTGAATCAAACTTTTTCTAGACGTTAAGCGTCTCTCAGCGTGTATATTACAATTAAAGCACTGAGATCACAGGTGAGGAACATTGTCAGAGGATCTGAACTGAATGTGTGCTTTAGTTTAAGCACCCCCCCCCCCGTCCCACTGAAGCATGAGGACCAGAAGACAGCTGTTTAAAGATCGACAGATGTTTCACTGAACTCTGTGATCAACACATCACACCTCGCTGTGTCTACTCTCTCATTGTCTCTCTCTCTCTCTCTCTCTCTCTCTCTCTCTCTCTCTCTCTCTCATGTATAAACACTCTTTACTCCCTCTGTGACTAATTGGTTTAATGAGCAATTAGCACAAAACACTCACTGGAAAATTAATTAACTCTGTTTGTATCCCATGTTGCCAGAGAAACACACACACACACGCATGTCTGTTGTGTGTACTGTATTGTGGCAGAGCTGTAATGTACACACATGTAAATAATTGTATTGGGACTCCTTCTCATTAGTTACAGGGACGTTCAGGAACACGGCTTCCTGTCTCCTGTTGGGGCGTACTGCGGGATGTTGGATGTGTCTGCGGACATTTTGACGATATGTTTGTGTTTAATGAGTGGACCAGGCTCACCATCGCTGTTCTAGTTTATCTCAGAAGGTGATGGATGGAGCTAAGGGTCAGAACTCCGTTTGGGTGAGGTCGATCTCTTTATGGACTTTGCTTTGTGTAACGATGCAAAAAAGGCCTTCCCCAAACTGTTCCCACAATCTTGGTGGCATACAGGTGTCCAAAAATATACATTCAGGTGCTTTTTTTTAAATTAATTTGATTAAAATATTTTTATACCTGTCGATATGGAACATAAATCACCCAAAAAAAACGTGTCCTCATACTTTTGCCCCTAAAGTGTAAATGTACAAATTCTGGGCTTGGGGGTCAAATATCTCACCCGGCGGGTTCAGTGATGCACCTGCGACCGTCCAGTAGATGTCAGCAGTCTCCCTGCGGCCTCAGGGCTGAATGTGAGGGAGCACCGTGGATGAGGGTGGGGTGGGGGGGGTTAATTAATTGTCCGGTCTGGCCCTGATGGTGTACATGTGCCGATAGCGGGTAATTTGCAGCAATGGAGCGCCGAACGCAGCCACGCTATCAAAGCCTGCCAGTGCTCTCGCTCACTAGATAAAAAGGAGCTAATGCATAATTATCCTTTTGCAAATTGGATTGTTTTAACGAACTGGAGAATATAGGCTCCACGTGATGGAAAGCAATCACTGTTTTTACGGCCCTGCCGCCCCCCCCACCCCTCCCCCTGACAGATAGCACGCGGCCCATCACGCCTTAATCGCCTGCAGTCTGTTCAAGTGCTGTTACACCCTCAGACGGTGTCAATGCCGCCGCGTGCTCGCTGCTCTAACACCTTCCAGCCCACACACTTTATTTCGTGGGACGGGTGAAGGTGGGGAGGTTGCACCGAGGTGAGCGGTACAGTTTAAAGGAAGGCCGGCGTGTGGGGGGGGGTTTTCGCCAGAGGGACTCTGTGCTGGAGATAAGAGCGGCTAATAAAGACCAAATTGAATTACTAATGACTAGAGAGGGGGCAGCCGTGTTAAAAATGGCAGCTAACCGCCTCTCTGGACCGCCACGATCAACGCTGCGTGACATCTCTTAATTTTCTCGGTGATGACTCCCCTGCTGCTGTGACACCCCCCCCCACACACACACACCCCACCCCCAGTGTCTCCAGCCCGTCGGCCCGTCCTCCTCCTCCTCCTCCTCCTCCTCTGTCCCTGGCCGTGTTTACGTTCGTGGCTGGTTGGTTATCTGCAGGGGATTTAAAGGGGTATAAACCTAAGTGAGCAGTTAGGAGCGTAATGAATCGCAGGCGGCAGCGAAGTGCCTCAATAATCCCATAAAGTGAATAAACGACGGAGGAGCACATTTGGAATGGGGGGGGGGGGGTACGGCAGGGCCCTAAGCCCTGCGACGGATGTTCAGCCTCAGACTGTTTGTTCGAAAACACAAATTAAACACACCGAGGAAACCATCTGGGGATCTTTACTCTCAAGCACTAAAGACTAAAGTATATGGACATCTCAGTCTCTGAACAGAGCTGGTGGAGGTTACCGAAATCCACGTCCTCTGAGGTGCCGCAGTGGTTAGTGGAGACGCAGCGATGCAGACGGCACATCCACCTCCTAATTTTTACAATAAACCTTCCCATCAGCTCCTCTGATCAGACGGATGGGGTTTGTAGTTCTACTGTTCCATTCTGTAGTCCATCTGAATCTACAGTCTCTGTTAGTCCTCTTTGGTATGTTCTCTGATGATCAGGACCCCACAGAGCAGGGACAATTAGGGTGGTGGATGATCCTCTTATTCACTGATGATGTAATTAGTGTGGATAAGATGTTCGTTATAGTCATGAGTTCAGCCTCGGGGAGCGTCGGAATGACTTTATTTGGTATCATGTGTTTAGTAACAGCCCACACCCCCCCCCCCCCACACACACACTCTCTCACTCTATATCTCACACACACACACACACACAAACACACATGACGGGGTCAGGTCAGGGTTTTATTACCGTTTCCAGTGACAGTAGTTTTCTGAGGGCGTAAATCACCACCATGTGCATCTGTGGCCGACTTACACTCATACACACCCAGCAGATAAATGTTGACCAGCCCTGCTCTCACACACACTCTCACAGAGTCATGTTACCCCCCCCCCTCCACCCACCAGCCTAACTGGTTGATGTTCCTGTTTATTCTCCTATAAATCTGCGCTCCTGTATCTTAAAGCTGTTTTTTTTTCCCACCTTTTTTCGAGGTGTTCTTAATCATGGATGCAGAGTGCGAGGTCTGCGGGCTTCGGCACTAAAACGCTCTCTGCATGCGGCGCAATGCATCCCAATCTTAAGTAAATTATAGCTGCTTCTTTTTAAAGTCTGTGGGTGCTGACAGGGACAGCGGCGCGTTGGGTTTAATGTGCGGCGGCAGCAGCGCGGCGTCCACCTCGGTCCGTATTTTTAATGTAGAGCCTTATTTCCTGATTCGGTTTACAGCCCAACCCCGATGCAAAGTGCAGAAATCTGAATAAATGAGCTCTGCGCTGAGGCGCTGAGCTCTGCAGTTTTTAAGCCTGTTGAAAGTTTTATCTGGAGGTTTTAAATCACCTGATCGATCAGAGCGGGGTTCAAACCCGGTCCAGGTGAATGTTCTTCCTGTAGGGTTCTAACCAACATGAAAATATTACGCATGCTCCTTTTTTTCCCTTTTATCTTTAGCCCACATGACCTCAGCTGCTCTTTGATGACCCTCATCCTCACTCTCAGGCTTTTTGTAATTGTGTGTGCTGCAGGTTCGAACGTGGCTCCACCGCACTGTAGTTCCTCCAGCTGTTTAGCACAGAGGTGGATGTTCATGTAAAGGTCATTACACACTGTCTCCAGAGAGGGCAGTAAATCCCCAGGTGCATGCTGCAGCTGGAGTTCTTAATCACATGCGGTTCTTTGTTATTCAGTGAAACATTTAGTGTTTTTTGAGCTGGATCCAGGCTGTAAGACGCTGCTTTATGTGTGTTGGTTGTTTTTGTTTTTGGAAGCCGTTTACACCTCCTCTGGTTTCTGGCGCTTTTTTCACGCTCGCCGCCGGAGCGCTGTAGATCTGCCCCGGCTATAAACTGCCGACTGGTGCGTCATCACATAATCCCGCTCACTCGGAGCGTGTAATATCTACCCTGTTAATGGCAATCGCATGTCTGAGGCCCGGATTGGCTGGAACACAGCGAGGGAGACGTGATTTCTTTTCTTATATGGGAGACTGACCTGGTCAGTGTACAGTTTCTGTCAGCTGCCACCACAGATATCTGCATTAGAAACAGTGGGATAGTTCTTGAGTCATGGACACACACACACACACACACACACACACACACACACAGACAGTCAGCGTGTGCACAGCGGCTCGCCTCCACTCACTCAGACTTACATTCTGCTCATTCCAGCCCACTTTCTCAGGCCCTCAGTGTCAGACAGGTGGAGCCACTCTGTTCTTCTCCACTGTCCCTCTGTTTGGTGATGTGTGGACCACCCACCCACCCACCACATCAACATTATTATTATTATTATTATTAACCCAGAATACAATTATTTATTCATTCATCTTTCGCTTAATCCTCTGCTAAGGTCGTTGTGGGGGGGGGGGCAGGATGCCAATTTATTACTGTGTATGCTCACCCACACACAGACACACTCTATATGGGGCAATTCAGAGCATTCAATTTACCTTGAATCCATGTTTTTGGACTGTGGGAGGAAGCCAGAGAACGTGGAGGAAACATATGCATACACAGGGAGAACATGCAAACTCCACCCAGATTGGGATTTGAACCTCAATCCTCAGCACTGAGTGGAGAACATGCTAATCACTAAATCAGCTCGCTGCCCCAACCCAGAATAACAATAATAACAATAATGGGGATTCAGACTTGAATCCCAATCTGGATAGAATTGACATGTTCTCCCTGTGTCCGTGTGGGTTTCCTCTGGGTTTACACCTGTGGAACATCTCCTAATTATTTATTAATAAAATGCTCAATCATTCTTACATTCTAATTCACACACACACACACACACACACTGCACAACACAATTTTATTAGAACATTTAATGTGACATGAATAAAAGTCACTAAGTTACTTGAATTAAATGAAACTATTTTAAAGTTAGTGTTTAATTAAATAATTTTCTAAATCATAAATGTATAGGATTTATGGAGCGCACGGTATCTATGGTAACAGATGGATGCTCATTTGCATAATATTGGCTTTGCTTTAAATCACAATGTTCAATAGTATTGATTATCAGCTGCAGGTTGTTCACAGAGATCAGTGCTGGGTTCAGACTCAACGCTGTGACCTCCAGCAAGCAATCATAACAACTGAACATCCTCTCTCTCTCTCTCTCTCTCTCTCTCTCTCTCACTCTCTCTCTCTCTCTCTCTCTCTCTCTCTCTCTCTCTTTAAGCCTGCTGCTTTACCAGTTAAACATTCAATAATTCATCCATTATCTTTTGCTTTATCCTATATTAGGGGGGGGGCGGGGTTCCCCATGCCCATCCAGGGGAGAACATTTCAGGCGCTGGGCAGATACACCCAGGACAGGACGCCAATCTATTTCTGGGCACACACTCACTCACCCAGACACGCACACATACACACTCTATATGGGGCAATTTGGAGAACTTAATTGACTTTGATCCATGTTTTTGGACTGTGGGAGGAAAGCGGAGAACCCGGAGGAAACCCACGCGGACACGGGGAGAACATGGAAACTCCACCCTGATGGGAATTTGAACTGGGAATCCCTAGTACTGAGAGGAGAACATACTAAACCACTAAGACACCGTGCCGCCCACCGGTTAAACATACTTACTAAAGTTAACCTAGTTGCTGCAGTTCAGTGGGGGATTATAAACCAGAGTAAACGAACTGTTGCTCTGCAGGAAGAAACAGCCCGTACAAAATCTGTACATTTACTAAATGAAACATATTTGAGAAACTAAAGCTTTAGGTCGCAGAAACGCTGAGCTGTGAATGTTTCAGTGCCGGGTTTAACTCGTTCTGTATGATGCAGTCTGTACGGTGAGGTGTTCTGGACCTGAGGCTCGGGTGTTGAAAGGTGTAACCCACACTGACATCGTACACCTCTCTCGCTCGCTCGCTTTCTCTCGCTCTCTCTCTCTCTCCGTCCTCCTTTAGAGGGTTAAATACTTAGTATCACGAGAAGTTCCTCTGTGACACGCAGAACAAAATAAATCAGAAACCTTAAACAGGCTTATTATTTAAAGCAGCAGGACATGATGTCCTCTCCGGGGTTTAACCCCTTCATCACGGACCAGGATCCCAACTTCAGAACTCTCTCAAATACATCACTGCTACAGCAACCAGTTTTAATCCAATGAGCAGTCAGTTTAGGCAGAGATTGAAATTGTAATATTAATTATGGTTGGTGTTCCACACTGAATCAACCACCTAATCCAGGGTGGAGGAAAACGCCGGGTTTTAAAGCCGTCTCCTGTCATCCATATTATAGTGTGAAACGTTTAAACCCATACTCACAGGTTCAGAGACCTCAGTGTAAACCTCATCGTTCATTCTTCTCTACCAAGTCCTGCCCGTCCATTGACGTTTTCAGGGACATGTGACCCGAATGTGTCATCTGATGGCTGACCGACTGTCAGTTTGATCTGCTATTGACACTTGCACCCTGACATCATTCATCTCCATATCAGCTCACGACTGTCAGAAAGCTCTAAGAGCCGATCTTTAAATCAGAGGAGGGAACCTGCAGAACCCCGTCCTCTCATCACTACCTCATTCACTCGGTCATCGTCTCCATCAGCCCAGCACTCCGAACTCGAATCCTCTGAACTCGATGAGGAGATCTGATCCTTCGCATGACCTCAGATGACCCGGCTCACCTTCTGCCCTCAGACGAATAAACTGACTGTCATTCGATTTTGAGACATTCACAATTTGGAGTGTATTTTAAAATCTAGAGTGAAGATCAGAGGGGCCAGATCCAGAGATCATCCTGTAGATCAGAGTCAGTGTCTTGTACTGAATGAGAGCAGCTACAGGGAGCCAATGAGGGAGGAGAGGTGAAGTCACATGATTCACTTGGGTGGTTGGACATTCTTTTGAATCAGTTGTAGAGGTCTGATGGTGTGAGCTGGTTGACCAGTGAGGCTGAGGGCTTGGACTGACGGCTGAGGAGCATGTACCGGATCAGAGAGTGTACGATGCGAGTCCATTATGAAACCATGGTTACGGGCCGAGTCGTCACCGACTCTGAATCAGAGCATCAGGGTTCCGTCTCCATGGCGTACTGTTGGTCCCTCACACTGAGCAACCGTCCTCTTACTGGATGATGCATGAGAACGGCACAAACAATAATGACCCTCATCATTCAGTCTGTGATTGATTGATCATATCTGATCGAACATGTGAGAGCAGTTACTGATCTCTCTCACACTATCTGACATCTGGAGTTGCGTCACCCCCCCCCCCTTTACTCCGGTGCAGTGTGATAAAATGTTCTAATTAATTGGCCTAGCGTCGCGGTTCACATACCGGCGAGGCCATCCAGGGGCTGGAGTGCCCATTTTACCGTTCCCCTCATATCCATCCCGCTCTCTCCGCTGGCCCCCGGCCCACAGGATGAGAAATCTGAGACCTATCCCATCCTATCTGTCCTTAATCACTGTGAGCTGTACATGTCAGTCCAAACGGGAACAGATACCTGAGCTGTGAGTGTCCTGTGATCCGGCGGCGCGCCAGCATGCTGCCCTCATTTTCTTAACATCATTATAAACTCTTCTTCTTCCTGTCATCGGGCCGGCTTATCGCGTCTAAACTCTGCATGAGATTCAACTCCATCATGAGGGTCTGATTCGCTCTCCAACGCTCGCCGTCTCCGTCGAGAGAGCGGACAGGACGTTTAATAAGAGCAGTGAATAAAGTGGTGGTGGTGAAGATGATGATGATGATGATGATGGGTTTTTGGGAGGAATATTAAATCCCTTTAACCCTTGAGTGGGTTCCTAATGATCCAGCTCGGCTCATTTGTGGGATTACATTACATTCTTTATTATTATTATTATTATTATTATTAATATTTAGTTTGTACCCTCCTCCCTCCCCCCGGGAGTCCAATTTGAGCTGCTGTTTATTGCCTCCAGCTCTCAGGGGAACAGTTAAGTTTGCCTTCGTCTCTGGAGGCCTGCAGGAGATCCAGCTCTGAGCCTCTAACCATGATAGGCATGCCGACCGTACGGCACTGAGCCCCGATGTCCAAATAGGTCTCATAAATCTCTCTCTCTCTCTCTCACACACACACACACACACACAAGCCTGCATCTCATCTATAAAATAAAATCACTAAACTGTGTTCTCTGTTCTCTGTCCGATCTCAGAGGGTCTGCCCCTCAGAGGCGGCTGATCCCAAATTTTTGGCTCAGTTTCATCTCTGCATTCAAATCTGACTTTTCAGCTTCAAATGCAGCATGATTTCACTCCTCTGAACATTAATTCTTGAGAACATCTTTAAGATCAGACAGGGATTTTTGGATTCCAGGGTGTGGCTCACGATCTCAGTTCTAGTTCATTCCAGAGGGCTTGAGATCAGCACTGTGTGTGAGCCACTCAAGATCTTCCACATCAGACTCAACCCCCACCACAGGTCTGTGTTCTGAACTGAGCCTGAACTGTGATTCAGGGATTATGAATGAATCTAATCTGTAATCCGATGTCGTGGATTTGGATGGAGCTGTGGCTGCAGCAGTCGGACTCTCCGTTCTGTTCAGTAATACGTCCTGGTGCGTGATCTCTAAAGGGTTCTATGCATTCACAGCAGATCTGCCTCCGCACCTGAGAGCAGTTCTGAAACGTTCTAACAGCAGGGTGTCATCAGAACACGAGTGGAATAAGAACATGAATGAGATCAGTTCTGCTGTGCGTTTTAACATGGAAGAAGGTCAAACGCAGCGTCTTCCTTCACCCTCGGTACAGTGTTTGATTGTTGCTGTCAGATTCCTCACACACACCATGTTTATTATTATAATTAACTCGTCGCCTAATTGCTTTACCTCATCTGAACTGTGAATCCTGGGCTTCTTAAAAATCCGGCAGTGTCAGGGTCACACAGTCATAATACAGAAAAACCTCCACTGGAATTATCATTCATTCAATACCTTCTGTTTACTCTTCTACTAGGGTCGTGGGGGGGCACACACTGGACACACAAACACTCTATATGGGGCAATTTAGAGGATTCAAATGACCTTGATCCAGTTTCTTGGACTGTGGGAGAAGCCTGGAGAACCCGGAGGAAACCCACACGGACACAGGGAGAACATGCAAACTCCCCTCCCCCAATTGGAATTTAAACCTGGAATCCACAGCGCTGAGAGGAGAACATGCCAACCACTACACCATGGTGCCACCCTGGAATTAACATATTGATATCAAATAAAAACAAACACCCCCCACATGTCCTAACTGAAGTAATGGTTTCACCTGAGATGGTTATAGATATATAATTATAAAATATAAATACACACACACACACACACACACTCTAACTGTCTCTTACTGATAAACTCTTGACACACTGCTGATGTACCTTTGGTCAGTTCTAGTTAAAGATCTCATGTTCAGAACCTCTGTGTGTGTGTGATGTGGGTCGGTCCGTCTCGCGTCGTGTACATTTATAGTCATAAATTAATCACTGCTTAATGTTTTTAATTAGAGACATTTCCTTTAAAGTGGAGGAGGGTCATTATATTACGAGCAGGTGGGCACGCCTCAGGTTTCCAGCAGCCCCGTTTTGCCCTGGCACACTTCCTGCTTACAAGAGCGGGCACCTATTTTGGCGTTTCCCTAAGCCCCGGCTGAATGGCCTGTCCTGACCCGGAGTCCGTCCTGCTGCCAAACATGTGTTCTATTTGTGGTGAGAATAAACTCGGCCTCCATTCACACCTCATCTCTTTATTTCCCTCTGGCACTCGGACTGGGTCAGGGAATCCAAAACAACAGCTGATCTCCATCTCTGATGCTGTCCCCTTAAATCCAGGATGGACGGACGGATGGGGGGACGGACGGACGGACGGGGGGGGGATAACGAAAAAAAAGCCACTGAACTGGACTTTGTATGCTCTTTTTTTTGTATCCATCATGTTCAGATCCCGCCGTCTCTTCGTGCTGTTGCAGGTTGTGTCCTGCAGAGGGTGCTGTGCACACGAAGCCCGTGTGAAGCATGCGTCAGACAGCATGCCGTAACTACAGCATGTTCTCCTCTCACTGTGTTTATTTAACATGTTGGTCTGTACCCTGTGGACACCTGAGCGTTAGATGTGGAACCATGGTGGAACCTTACGATGGGCATTCATATGGAGTTGTGAGGTCACTGTTTGTGTTCCAATCGATATCCCAATTCATCTCAAACCACCATGATCCACAAACCACAGGATATGATTTAAAGTGCCAGTGTGCTGAAGCGCAGTGTAACGGTGCCCGCTGGAGATCAGTGGACACAATGCCCGGGCAGCAGTATTTATAATGCCCTGTTCTAATGCCCAGTCCCGTGGTGGTTCCACTGTACCATTGCCCGCTGTAATGGTTTATGGTGTAACAGTGCCCGGAGTCGCAGTGCCCAGTATGTTAGTGTCTAGTATGTCAGTGCCAGTTGTAGAGAGCAGGCATGTTTTTAAATGTCAGCAGTAATCTCTCGGTGGCTCACCCGCTCTCATTTACTGCCCCTGTACGTCACACCTGCCCTCTGTCAGTGGGTAATGAGCGGCGGAGTGCCAAGTGCCGTCCACATGCCGTCTGTCTGCCATGCAGCAGAGCTTCCCGTCACGGCGGTGTTTAGTCTGTTCTCTTTAATCTCTTGGATCCGTCACTTCCGGTTCTTTAATTCCTCGTTTTAAACCCGAGCGTCTCTGCGGCCGTGCCATCTCACCCCCGCGCTCCGCCGCCGGTCCGGATTCTGAGTTTCACATTGGAAGCTGTAATGGGCTGCAGATATTGGGGAGGGGGGTGAAGTGGGGGTGGGGGGAGGAGAGAGAGCAGGGTATTGATCAGGGTCAGTTCATTTTCTCGTGTCCCTGGTGAGTTGGTCTGCAGGAAATAGCCAGTTTGTCTCCTGTCACGGGACTTCAGGATGCTGCGGAGGCACTCAGGACTTTACATCGGTACACCACTGTCTGAGGTCAATGACTCCCCCCACCACCACCCCCCATGTCAGGGCCTGTATCTGAAGCATGAAACCACGTTAGTTAATTATTATTCATTAAGATCATTATTATTATTATTATTATTATTATTAGAGTTGGTTTGAAGGACAAAGTTACAGAGAGAGAGAGAGAGAGAGTCACAGAGAGAGCCGGGGCGTGAGGGGGCGAGAGAGATGTGGTATAAAGAGAGAAACTCAGAGAGAGCGAGACACACGGTAAGAGAGAGATAGAGATTCGGGGCAAGAGACGGTGAAAGAGACACAGGGCGAGTGAGACATGGGAAGAGAGACACACTGAGAGACTCATTGAGAGAGACACAGGGGGAGAGCAAGGGCGAGAGAGACACTGGGAGAGTGAGCAGGAGAGAGACACAGGGCAAAAGAGACTTGGGGAGAGTAAGGAGAAAGCCATGGCGAGAGAGGGCAAGAAAGCTGGGGCGAAAGAGACATGGGGAGAGAAGAACTAAGACCGAGAGAGAGACAGGGCGAGAGAGACTTGGGGAGAGTGTGAGAGAGACACAGGGAGAGTGAGAGTGGGAGAGAGAGAGGTGATGGTACTTTTGAAGTTGGATGTGTTTTAATGAATCTTGGACTCAGACGTCAGTCTCTGTTTTAATGTCTTCGTCCCTCAGACCAGCTGTTTATTTTGCAGACTGCCTCTTGAGGATGTAACATTGCATTACACCCCCCACCCCCCACCCCCCACTCCCTCAGAAGGGGACCTAAAAACTCCCCTACTATTTTTGGGGTCGGATACTGTCCCCACCCTCACGGGGCTCAGCCCGTCCGTATCCTGTTTCACGGCATTCTCCGTTTAACGAGTTTGTGGATATTAATGACCAACCTGAGGTGAGGGCTCTCGGGTTACCCCATCCTGCCCCATCTCTGTCACCAGCGGGGCATGAAGCGGCCCACTTCAGCACCATGTCCCCCACTTCTGTAATTATTTCATTAGTGTGAGATTAAAGCTGACAGTGATGATGCCCCTCTCCCGTGCTCCGCTGGGTTCACGCTCATCACCCCGGGTTCATTAGAAACTACCAAAAAAATCATCATTAGATTAAAAAAGTGGCCCTGAATAACCGCTGCACTGGAGCCTATCCCAGTTACCACAGGGAAACCCAATGGAGTATCTTTAATTAATTACAGTGGGGGTACATGCACGCTGACACATGGAGGTTAGGGTGTTGGGCTGTCGAGCCGAAGGTTCGAATCCCAACTCCACAAAGTTACCACCGCCTGAAGAAGGATGTAGGAACCATCCGTCCACGACTCCTGCTTCTTCAGAATTCGATGATGTCACAACTCTGTACCATCTCCTCACCCCCACACCCCACTTTTATCTCAGTGACATTGAGGGCAGCTGTTCCAGTGGTGGGCAGCCGTGTCCCATGCCCACTCACTCTGAACAGATGCCTGCTTTCCGTTTGTACCACCTAAGTGCCCCTGGTGGCCCAGTGGGATCAATTAGAACTCGTGCAGCTGCTGGTGGTGGTTCTGTCCGACATGGGGGGGGGGGCATCTGTACCGTGGGGTTGTGAACGCTGGGTTCATGACATGTGTTTCTGGTCAGATCAGAGCTCATCTTCTGCCCCGATGCCGTGTGAGGGGTAAACTTGTTGCTGGTGGTTGACCTCCGGCGCAAACTTATTTTAAACCCCCTACATCACTCCCTGACAGACTGAGGCGCGGAGGAAATCTGAGGCCGCTTTTGGTTTTACCAGCGACCGCGGGTTCCTCTAATACCTTCGGCTGCTGGACCGTTAAGGGTGACACGATCACATGACCAGCATCGCAGCCGTGACGTCATCTGTGGCGGGACACGGTGTTCTTCAGCTTCTGCTAGCTAGAGTATCGCCGTTCTGACCTTAACATTAAATCAGATAATGATCGCCGGTAACCCTGGTCATTTTTAATGAGTTTTGATTAAACAGACAGCAGATCAAACACCTCTGATGTGGACAGAGAAAGGGCAGATCAGAGAGAGGGACAACTGTGATGTCATGGGGCAACCAAACCTCATATCTGAACTCTTTACAGGGCTCGACCTGGTTGGGGGGGCATCATCCTGGTGTTCACTATGTTGTTTTTTTTTTAAAAGACTACATATGTATTTTCTTTACCAAGTGGCTTGCAGTAACACCATTCCACCAGAGAGGTCTCTATAACCACAAATCACAAACTAATTGTATTCTATATGATTTTTCTGCACAGTGCTTTCAGTAGGTCACTTTTTCTCTTTTCATTCATTCATTCATTCATTATCTTCCGCTTATCCTCTATTAGGGTCGCGGTGGGGTTCCCCATGCCCATCCAGGGGAGAACGTCTCGGGCGCTGGGCAGATACACCCAGGACAGGGCGTCAATCCATCGCTGGGCACACACTCACTCACACAGACACACTCTATATGGGGTAACTTTGAGAATTCAATTAACTTGATCCATGTTTTTGGACTGTGGGAGGAAACCGGAGAACCCGGAGGAAACCCACGCAGACACGGGGAGAACATGGAAACTCCACCCAGATGGGGATTCGAACCGGGAATCCCTAGAGCTGAGAGGAGAACATGCTAAACCACTAAGCCACCGTGCCGCCCACTTTTTCTCTTTTAGGAGTTTTAACTCTTTTGGCTATCAAACACATGCGCACACACACACACACACACACACACACACACACACAGAGACAGTGTGAAAGGATGATTTATAGTCGCATGCAACCAGAAGCTGAGCTGCTGCACTCTTATGGCAGACAGGTGGTTGACAGATGAAGAGTGTGTTAGGTTATGTGAGAGCTTGTTCAGATCGTGAACACACATGAACAGCACATGAGTGTGTATCTGACTGTGGTATGCAGTAACACATGTGTACTTGGTGTTTTTTCTGGATCCTAATTACATTTCTTATGACACTGAGGGGTGTGTGTGTGGGGGGGGGGGGTCCTCCTGTCTGTCTGTAAACCTACAGATCTTTAATATTAAAATCAGCCCAGACTTTAATTTTGGAATCCAGCTGTAACATGCTGATTTTCGTTCAGTTCCGTTCTCACAGCTGATTGAAGTCCAGCTCCGTCTCGTAAAGGTTACTGTGTTTGGGGAACAGTTTGGGGAAGGTCCTTGTGGACCGATCTCCACAGAACCCTTGTTTTAACGGCAGTACTCATCCTGAACAGAGAGTGTGAAACCGGTCCTCAGGTGAGGTGATGCGTCCAGCTGGGACGTGTCTGTGTTTGTGGTGGACAGGGTCTCGAGTGCAGAGTCGGTGAACTGAACAGTATTAAATCAGGTTTTGTATTCTGATTTAAAGTGAATTAGTCTGTGGTGGTGACGGGAGCTCCTGCTGATCTTGGGGTGGGTGATGTCATTTCCTTTCTGGGACCTCTCTGTCTGACAGATGTCTTCATGCTTGGGCGGTTTGGTGCTATAGATAGTGTATGGAGACATGAGCGGAATCTCCATCAGTCCAGCGGAGCAGCTGTGGAGCAGCGTGTTTCACTGTTTGTTTCTATGACGATTGGATGATGGTGATGGCTGATGAGATCAGACCGGAGTTGTTGGATATTGCTCGGACTGGCTGAGTGACACGGGGGTGGGGGTGGGGGGGGTGGATGGGTTGTTGGATGCCTCGGTCTCTCACGCCTCCTTCATTAGACCTCGTTCTGTCCGTCAACACCGCAGCGATATCTCCCTGACCATCGCCGGGCCCCTGACAGCCCCCCCGTGGCCCTGGCTTTGGCTCGCAAAGCTTTAATGGTGGATGACACGAGTCCACATCACGCCTCACAGACCAACCGCCATCCGGATCCGGTTTAGAGAGTTCTGCCAATCCAGAGTCGGATTTCATCAGATCAGAGTTTGGGTTCATGGTGTTTCATCATTTACGTTCATTCATTCATTCATTATCTTCTGCTTAATCCTCTACTTGGGTCGTGTGTGTGTGTG
>JAFMOD010000920.1:48298-76696 GCA_019802435.1 Corydoras maculifer
CTCTCTTCAGTGGCGTTATGTAAATGGTAACGCGTGCTGTGATTCGCTCCGTGTTTAATGAAGCCTCTCTTTGTTTTTACACAACGCATGGCTCGCCTTCTCCAGATCAGTGTAATCACACGGACGCCGTGGGGCCTGACGTCGCTCACATCCACTTTCACGTCTGCTTCACCGCGGAACCCGTCTAACTTTGTGGAAACCTCCAGCGAGCGCTGAGCTCAGGCCACCTCTAGGGGCAGTGGAGGCTCAGTGTTCAGAGAGGAAATGACTTACAGGGGAAGGAGATGGAGGAACGGATGTGGGGACGCAGAGGGAGATCGATGGACAAGTGAATAATCTGTTAGTTTGATGGGTGGAGGATAAGAGGATAATTAATGGATGGAGGGAGGAATAGAAATGTGAATATCTCATTAATGAGTTTGGTTGAGATTAGATATGTGGGGTGGATTAATAAAAGTCAGTGGGTGGACGTGTTGACGGGTGGACGTGTTGATGAGCAGGGGGATGTTTTAGCGAGGTGGTGGATGTGTTGATGAATGGGTGGATGTCTTAAGCAGCAGGTGGATGGGTTGATGATGTGGTGGATAGGCTGGCGAGCGGGTGGATGGACGGTCAGTCGTCACGGTGCATCGGTAATGAATCCAGAACTGTGGAGGAACACTCAGGACCTCCGTTTTCTTCTGATCCACTGAACCTGCTCTCCTCCTTCAGCCGAGGAGCTCCAGACGTCGTGTGGTCCACCGTCCTCCGGACGTCGTGTGGTCCACCCTCCTCTTTAGGAGCCAAGGGTTCGGACTCGGACTGTAGGGGGGGCGTGTCCTGCGTCTGCTTCGTTTAGATGAATAACGCGTCTGATGGACATCAGTCAACCCTGCAGCGGAAGGTTGTTGAAGAAGGAAAGTGCAGCAGAGAGAGTGGTGGCGCGCTGCGCAGCGTGCAGCTGAAATTACAATCGACTGAGCGGAGTGGAGAGGGATTTAGCAAATTGGAGCAATTAGCCACGAGCGCGGTGAGTGATGATGTTGTCTATAGGATGATGTAGGGCGTATTAGGGCCAAGACTCCCAGCCTGCGATAATCTCATCCCACGAGACACCACGCGCCCGGTGTGTGTGTGTGTGTGTGTGTGTGTGTGTGTGCGCGCATGCTCGTGCACACAAGAAAAAGTTTTCTCTACACACACACACACACACCTTCACTCCGCTCTCTGATGATCAAGTGTTATTAGGGTGGTGGATTACTTTCCGTCTGCTGGTCCAGCATCAGTGTGTATGATTGTACAGCACCACCACATCAGTGTCACTGCAGCCCTGAGGATCATCCACCACTCAGGACCCCTGCTCGGCTCTGTGTGGGGCCCCCGGGACCCCGATTACACCGTATGGGACGTTCAACTCGTTCACTTCATGTGGAACTTGGAACTCCAGACCTTTTGAAACCTCATGTTCTGTCGATGGTTCTTTACTGTGGTTCTCAGAGGTTCCCTCACAGGAGCCAGACTTTAGTGTATCTGTCCACAGGGTGACAGAGAGTCCACAGTGTTCCCTGAAACATGACCCCACCCCCCCACCCCAAACACACACACACACACACACACTACTCTATTTCAAGAGCAACCTGCTCGGCATACATCCTCCGTCTTCTCACATCCACACGTTCTGCGCCCCGCGCCCCATAGAGGGTATAATTAGCTCCTCTGACAGGTGGAGGGGATCAGATCTCCAGAAGAATGAAGCTGCCAATTTGCACCCGCATTACACGGGCGCACGCACACTCTCACCCACTCTCACTAGCTCACTAATTTGCCCTGGTTTTCTCCGCCACATGCCTTCACGGCACGCGCTCACCTCCACCCCGTTACGTAGAGGCCCGAGGTCACGTGGTTTCTGACGACACCGTCCTTCTGTCCACAGTGTAAGAGGAAGCACACCCTGCTCTGTCCGGACTTCTCCAGCACCGGCGCCTGTCCTCACGGCTCCAAATGCAAACTGCTGCACCGCCGCAGAGCCAAGCGCTCGGGACCCCGCCCGAACCCGGGCTCGCCCCCGAGAGCGCCCGCTGAGGAGTCCAAACAGAGGTCTGTGTTTACACCTTAAAGGGGATCTCAGAGGCTCCTAACATGGGCTGTGTAACTGAATCATACCCCCCACCCCCCACAGTGATGGAGAGAGAAAGTTCCAAAGAATTAAAGACACTGAAATAAATATCATTCATATTTATTTATTTTAAATTTCAGTCCAGAACCAGAGTCGAACCCTGCGGAGGACGACGCGCCCACTAAAGGTCCCGCAAAGCTTCCATCATTCATCTCTCTGTCCAGTTCATCAGAGAGTCCGGAGGGACCCCCCTCCCCCCCTGCAGCCAAAACCGAAACTGAAGGTGAGCGATGACCTGCTTACTTATTGTTTGTTGTTATAATCTCATAGGTTATGAGTTAGGACCGCTTCCATTTCTCTAAGATCTCTAAGATCCTTTGTTGTGTGCTTTTGCTGTGTAAGAACCCACAGAGAACCCTGTCCTCAACCACGGTCAGCAGCATTAGTTTAAACCAGAACAGATCGACTCCCCCCACACCAGTGCCCGACCACACAGGGACACTCCAAAACCTAATGGAAAGCCTTCTCTGATGAGTGAAGCTGTTCTAAAGGCAAGCTCATAATGTGCGGCTGTTCTCCGTTTGGAGGGGGGAGTAATGGTGGGTCATAGTGGTTTAGGTGATGGTATAAGTGTTAGGTAAGAGAGCTCATAATATTTAGGTTTGTGCTGGAGCACAGGCACAGCTGCACACCGTGCTGACAGTCTGACTGATTGGGGTGTGGTGGGGGGGGGGGGTGAGACGTGTCTCACTCTCACACCATGCAGCAGGTGGACTTCACAGGACTTCCTGCTGGACGCTGGAGCTCAACAGCAGAGACCGGGTCAGTAACAGGAGTCCGGTCTGAGGTTCTGAGGGGTGGAACCGTGTGGTTGTAGAAGTTTTCTTAAACCGAAACGCTGTCCGGTGGAAATGTACGTTCGGCCTTTGAGCTCGTACGTGTTTAGATGTTCTCCTGATGTTCCCCGCAGGCTGCTCCTCTTTCCTGTATAACCATACAGAGCAGAGATGAGCGAGCGCGAGGTTATTTCAGTCGAGTGCGAGGGCTTTATTTAGTGCTTTGCACTCGCAAATACTGCCATTCTCAGGCTGGAGGTCCGCGAGCGCCGGGTTCAGCCCTCATCCACGTTCTGCAGTTTGTTCTTCATCACAAAACTCGGCAGAATGTTTGGGAAGACGATCAAACCTTAAATTCACAGATTAAAGGAGAAACGCTTCTCACGGTTACCATGGTTACATAACGATGCTTCCTTAATAGGACAGGCAGAATAAGACAAAGGGTTCCACTGTTCTAGAAGGTTCCACTGTTATTAGTTAACCACCAGCTGGTTCAGCGAACGTCAAGTCGAGCTTCCTTTAGATCCTTCATCATCTCCGGTCCGGTCGGTCAGATCATCAAAGGGTTCCGAGCGTCAGAGGGAAATCTGTGACATCACGATGGTTAAACTTTAAATGTGGAACTCTGACGTCATTCTCTCTTGTTTTTCGGTTCCGCAGGAAAGAGGCTGCACATCAAACCTCGCTTCAGCCGAACCTGAGCGCGCGCCGGCGCTGACGGCTGGACAGGAGGCGTCTCCTCTGGACTCAGGCATGTTTATGATTGCACATTATCGCAATATTGATTAAGCATCTTTTGAGGAACGCTTCGGGTCGTTCATTACCGTAAAT
This sequence comes from Corydoras maculifer, assembly GCA_019802435.1. Lineage (NCBI taxonomy): Eukaryota > Metazoa > Chordata > Actinopteri > Siluriformes > Callichthyidae > Corydoras > Corydoras maculifer. The sequence continues at coordinate 52,061 of JAFMOD010000920.1, forward strand.
CAGACAGCGATTCAGACGGCGAGCAGGACGCATCAGATTTAAAACCCAGGTGCAGCCGAAAGCAGGGGCGCTCACATCTCCCCACATTAATAAAGTCTGACTCGCGTCCCTCTCCGGCCTCCGGTCTCGTCCGTACGCTGCGTCTGTAATCGTCCTGCCGCCGCTGGTGTTCCTTCAACGAACCCATCGCTGCCTTGTTTACGCGAGTGGATCTCAGGAAGCGTCGCCTCTGCATGGGACACTTTTAAAATAATCCGTTTTTATTCTTGTAAATCTTTCTAAACGTAACATGTTTTCTGATTTGTACTGTGTTTAATAATTTAACTAATAAATCTTAAAAACATGCTGTAATTATTCTTTCATATTTAAACTCTATAGAAATTAAATTAAAGGTCGACCTCACATAGTCCTACAGCCAGCCGGGTGTGGTTAATATATCATTATTATCATTTAAATATTCATATAATTGAAGAGGGGCATGTTCTCCTCTCAGTGCTGACGATCCAGGTTTGAATCCCAATCTGGGTGGAGTTGCATGTTCTCCCCCTGTCTGCGTGGGTGATGTTTTGGAGTGAGTCTGGTGTAATTACCCGCTGACTGATGGGCCGGCGGTTGACGGCTGCTGTAATCCGGCGCTCTCCTCACGCTGATATTTCCACTATTAATGCCGTGTTTAAGCGAAGGCCTCACTCCGGATGATGAACGAGTGCCGGGAGCCACGGGAGAGCCGGCGACGGGCGACAGGGGGCATTAATACAGCGGGCGAGGGCTGCGCCTCAGAGCGTGTTCGGTTATGGGCCCGCTGCCGTGTTAACGAGATAAAGCCTGTCTGCCCGAGCTGACGGAGAACGCGGCTTCTGTTCCCCTCGTCATCCATCTCTCAGCTGCATAGCGCCGCCACAGGAACGCTTTCTAAACGCTTTATAAATGCACCTCGCCCGGGCGGCGGGTCCAGAGGAGCAGACGCTGAGGGGGAGTGAGAGAACCTGCTTCTCCAGCTGAGTTCTAGTTCATTCTGAAGTTCTTCCACAAACACAAACCCCTCCTCTGCGGAACTTTAATTTTGAGGTCTGTCACCGATAACAGGAGCAAAGCAAATGAAAAACTTTTCAACTTTAATGGCAAATGTTTTTTAGATCCGTAAAACATTCAGCGGAAGCGACGTGAGAGTCTGAGAGTGGAGCCGATCACTCTGAGGAGACCCATCATTCAGCAGCGTCTCTCATCAGCGCTGAAAGAAAGAATGTTCTCCAAATAGGACGGAGATATGGGGCAATCAGTCTTCCCCTCGCTCGCTCCCTCCCTCGCTCGCTCCTCGCGCCTCGCTCCTCTCCTCCGTTGGCTCTGACGGTGAGGATGTAAAGTGCCTGAGACAGATGTCTGATGCCGCTTGTCTTAAAGCCGAACGTGAGCTGCTGAGCTCGGCATACTCTAATTAAGATCAATATTTCAATTTTTAGTAAAAGAGAGCGAGGGGGACGTGGGGGAGGAGAACAAAAACATATATTTCCGTCGCCTTCTGCTGGAAATCTGCTTCGGATTGAACGGAAAGGCGAAGAATAAAAGGTCAAGTGTAATTTTTCTTCACCTTGATAGATTTCAGAGACATAAAGAAGACAAAACTTATTCAGCTCAGCAGAGTCGGCACATCCGAGCCGGCCACCGCTCCGCCAGTCATTTATTACGCTCGGGCTCCTCCCTCGTGGTTCTCATTCAACCCCCCCCCACCCCACCCCACGCCTTAGTGACAGTTCTCTCTCTGAGGCTCTGATGCTCAATTTTCTCTTTATTTAAAGACTTTAATACAGATTGGTATGGCGTAATGATTGGTCGGTTCATAACAGATCACTATCAAACAACGTTACAACAACGTTTAACTAACTTTAGTTTGTAGACATCAAAGATTGTTTTGATTTGAATTAGTCAATTAAGCCCAGGGTGGCATAGTGGCTTAGTAGTTTAGCATGTTCTCCTCTCAGCGCTAGGGATTCCCGGTTCGAATCCCCATCTGGGCGGAGTTTCCATGTTCTCCCCGTGTCTGCGTGGGTTTCCTCCGGGTTCTCCGGTTTCCTCCTACAGTCCAATAACATGGATCAAGTCAATTGAGTTCTCCAAATTGCCCCATAGAGTGTGATTTTGTGCCCCAGCGATGGATTGGTGTCCTGTCCTGGGTGTATCTGCCCAGCACCCAAAACGTTCTCCCCTGGATGGGCATGGGGAACCCCCCCCCCCCCCCCCCCCGAGCCTTATATAGGATAAAGCGGAAGATAATGGATGGAAATTAAGCCCAGATTAAACCCAACTTTTTGGACAAGTTTTTAGGAACAGTTTAGGGAAGGCCCCAGTGCACAAATTAAAACTCCATAACGTCAGGGCTGGATGAGTCTGGTGTAGAACCCTGACGTTAACTCCACCGACATCTTCAGAATGAATTAGAACTGAGACTGTGAAGCCGGGTTCTCTCATCCAACATGCGTCTCCCGCATGCGTCCCTGAATCAACAATACAGTTGTGAAAGCCTTCCTGTAAAGAGGAGCACTCTATAATGGGACGCAGCTCCTGTGGAACGTGTGGAACTGCAGGTTGAACATCTGGATTAAAATGGACTGGAGAACTTCAGAACTCTGAGAGGTTTTGGAGAATCGCGGCGCCTCAGGACAGAGCTGCAGATACTGTTTAATGAAACAAGTGAATGTTGTGACATCACAGTGCTGTAATTATGACCAGCGCTGCTTCCTGTGTGAGAAACCCTTGGTCTTTCTTTAGAACCCCAGACTTCAGAACATGTGTCCTCTCCTCTGGCTTTTTTGGAATCCTGACCTCGATTCCTCGCCGGCGCCGCGAGTCGGACGTAATCTCTGATTTCCTCCAGTGTTCGGCTCGAGCTCATCGTCCTTTTATCTTCCTGACCCCCTGATGTCCATTTCAGCAAAATCAGAAGAACTGCACCACCAGCTCACTTCCCGTATGCAGGAGGCATAATAAAAGCCCTGAGTTTTAAATCTGCGCCCCGGGCCCCGGGGCAGATGCCCCCCTTCGCGGCTCTTGGCGTTGAATAGAGGCCGATCTGCTTAAAGGGGGTCTTTTGAAATGTGGATTGCTTAGCTTGGACCTGAGTCCACTCGAGCTTATTTGATGAAAAGCCTCCGTCAGGACTTCACCTGAATGCTGGGAGGTGATTTGGTCCTCGCCTCGCGCCTTTTTCACTTGTTCCTCCTCCGTAGGCAGATATCTGAGGGTCTGTATTTCATCCCTTTAAGCTTTAAGCTGAAGCTTCCTCCACGGCTTTATATCAGCTTCATAAGGTCTATTGGAACTTTACGTTTTAAATACTGTGTTAAACTTTATAATGTGTGTTAAAGTTTGGGATAATGATGTACATCAGTGTTTGTCTAATTTAACTAGTTTTCTTTTTTTATTAATGTCTTATTGATCCACTTTTTTAATACACTTTTCTTTAGGTCTTACTGTGAGACATTTACTGAAGGCTCGATTAAACACCTGATTAATCACTGAACGACTGGTGAAGGGATTCAGAGATTTTGATTTTGAGTTTTTAATGCAGATGAGAATCATATTTTGTGGTCAGGATTTTAACTGTTTTAACTCTTTGCTGTAACAGGAACCTGCAGTATTGTACAATATACTTAATTTCTAATAAAACTGCAGAGATTTTAAATCATTTAATATAGAAAATCAGAAACAATAATAAGTTTATTACAAAATCAGCAAGAAATACAGATCACAAGATTTTTAGAAGATAAAATGAAGGATTCTATTGTTCGTTTACTGAGACATAATTTAACAGTTAATTTAATCTGAGTTACTCACTGTTTTGTTATCTGATTAAGCAAACAGCAGAACGTTCTCACTGCTCTCTCAAAAATCAAAAATAAGTCTTCGTTTAAAGTGTTTTGGTCAAATCAAACAATGCAGGACGTCTGATGGATGATGAGCTGATGTCGGGGTCGTTAGCCACACGGCTTTAGACTTCAACATCACCGAATCTGCAGTAATTACAGCTGTCTGCATCCTCAGGTTTTCTCCATCATTAAAACCTCCAACTGATTAAGACGTACGAGTCGATGGAGGGACGGCTCCTGGCACGACTTAATTATGTGTCCTGACTGTCCACGTGCAATTAGAGCTTAATTGAATGGAAGCAGGAGCTCTTAATGAACTCACATGTACTTAAATCCTGAACCTAGTTATTGGAGTCTGATATTGAACCCTGGTGCTTACAGTGGTGTTAACTGTAAGGGAATTTTTTAATCTATTTTTTAAAATAATGAAATACATTTTTAATCGTAAAACCTTTTATTAGTTTGAAATCCTGCATTTTGAGTTTTGTTTAAAGTCTTGCTGTTTTTTAATTTTTTTAATTTTGATATTCCTCGTGCAGGATGACGTCACGCTGTCGATTGAATGCAGATTTGATTTTATGTTGTAATTTAATTAATTTATTTGTGTGTTGGACTCTTTAATTTAAATCTGTTCGAACCCGCGCCTCCGCCTCACTGCGCTGTTCGCGCGCGCCTCGTCTCTGTATTATAATTTGCACGTTTGTCGCTAGGGGGCGTGTCACAGCCTAGCCCACATGACGGCCCCTGCAAAGAGAGACGCTCCGGCTTTTGATTGGCCCTCGTGTTCTGGGGTGGAGTGGGCGTGGCTTGAGCAGCCGGCCGTATAAATAAAGACCTGCGCGGCTCGTGCGCCTCAGCAGCAGTGTGGGAGGTCGAGATAGAGAACAAGAGCTGGAGGGACACTCTCTCTCTCTGTCTCTCTCTCTCTCTCTCTCAGCAGTAGCAGGTTAGAAAAAGCTCAGAAAGGAAGCTGCTGTGTGAGCGCAGAGCGCAGAGCGCGTCTCCTGCAGGATGTCCCGTCGGTGGAACTTACTGTGAGAGTGTCCTGTGAGTTCGGTTCGTGGGTTCCAGCTTCGTGTCTTTTGGACTGAGACAATGAGGCCGTGAAATCGAGGCTCTGTGACTTTTTTTCGAGCAAGGAGAATTCTATGGGCCCTATCCCAGCAGCCCTGATCTGTTTGAGGACTAAGTCGCGGTGAGGACGGCGCGCCGAGACGCAGCGAAAGGAGAGAGCCACCGACGCGCTGTTGCTCTGAGACAGGCTGCAGGAGTGGAGGACGAGGCGGCTCCGAGGTCCTGAGGTCGGGTTTCTGCTCAGGAGAAGTTGTCAACAAGCGGCAGCGCGAGAAGCGACCTGGCAGGTGGACAGGCGCACTTCACACTGCTGCCCGACGTCTGCGCTATAAATAGCACTCCCAAAAGCAGAGAGCGCACTGCTCAGTGCGGGTTCGAATCCGGCCCCTTGTACCTGCCCTGCCTCTCCCACGGACCCCAGGTGGACCCCCGAGCTCCCAGGCGAAGCGCGTCCTCGCATGGACTGACATGGCCGCGGACCTCGCCATGAGCGCCGACCTGCCCACCAGCCCGCTGGCCATCGAGTACGTCAACGACTTCGACCTCATGAAGTTTGAGGTTAAGAAGGAGCCTCCCGAAGCCGAACGCTACTGCCACCGCCTGCCCCCCGGCTCTCTGTCCTCCACCCCCATCAGCACGCCTTGCTCCTCCATGCCCTCCTCGCCGAGCTTTTGCGCGCCGAGCCCCGGGGCGCCGCCGGGCCCGAACATGAACGTCAACAACGCCGCCGCCGGCAACGGCACCAACGGCGGGGGCACCAGCGGCGGCGCGCAAGCCGCTTCGGGGAAGCCCCAGCTGGAGGACTTTTACTGGATCCCCAACTACCAGCACCACATCAGTCCCGAGGCGCTGAACCTGACCCCGGAGGACGCCGTGGAGGCGCTGATAGGCAACGCGCACCACCACCACCACCATCACCACCACCAGCCCTACGACAACTTCCGCGGCCAGCAGTACGTCGGCGAGGACCTGACGACCTCCTCGGGCAGCTACCACCACGCCGCGCACACCCACCACGCCCACCACCACCACCACAGCCACCACCCGCACAGCCGCCTGGAGGAGCGCTTCTCGGACGAGCAGCTGGTCAGCATGACGGTGCGGGAGCTGAACCGCCAGCTGCGCGGCTTCAGCAAGGAGGAGGTGATCCGCCTGAAGCAGAAGCGGCGCACGCTGAAGAACCGCGGCTACGCGCAGTCCTGCCGCTACAAGCGCGTCCAGCAGCGGCACATGCTGGAGACGGAGAAGTGCACGCTGCAGAACCAGGTGGAGCAGCTGAAGCAGGACGTGGCTCGGCTGGCCAAAGAGAGGGACATGTACAAAGAGAAGTATGAGAAGCTGGCGGGCCGGACCTTCCCCGGGCCAAACACCCGGGACCCGGCCGGCGCCACGCACAAAGCTCCCCCCGCGGATTTCTTCATGTGAGAAGCTCACGTGCGTTTCGCTCGACCTCAAACTCTCTGAACTTTCCTTCTCAAGTGTGAACTGTTCCTCAAACGAGCGGCTGCGGCTCCATCGAAACGTCGGTGCTTTCAAAGCTTTAGACTCACGCGTTTGAAAACGCGGCCCCTGTAACGTTAGTGATAGATGATTGATCACGGAACCGCGCTGATCCAGAACCCGCCCAGCAGCGCAGTTCTTCGGAACCTGCAGGTCCATGTGCTTTCTGTAAAGAACCGGCTTTATTTTCGTGCCGGGAAACAAACGCGCGCACTGCTGTGCGTAATGACGCACTCGAGTCTTAAGGGTCTGAGAAGTCTTAAGGCGCTCTGTGGTCAGTCCCCAGCGCGCTCTTACAAAACCAGACAGCCAAACGTGTTAGAATTTCCGTTTTCCTTTTTATTTTTGCCTTATTTTGTCTTAACTCATCCCACGAGGCGAGTCTTAAAGCAGATAAACGCATGGAACTCCAGCGTCGTTTCTGTTTGCTCGGTGCTCCGCGCCGGTTGCAACGCAGAGAGCGCAGTAGCTGGACGCGCCTGCAGCCGCTGACCGAGCAGACGGCCACCTGAACTCGAGAAGGAAGCATTGCAGCCTGCAGTCACCCTCCAACCCTGCATGCGGGACATGTACGGTCTCTCCTCAATAGCCAAGTCTTTTGTGTCTATTACGCACACCTGGATGATAAAGCATGGCCCTTGATCACCCACCTCCTCCTCCTCCTCATCCTCCTCCTCCTCCCTCCTGTTCTGACTCGAACCCCAGCGACGTACTGTAATAAATCTGTTGAGGAATTGGAACCAAACCCGATAAGTCTTACAGCAGCGCGGTGCTCTGATCCGCAGCCCAAACGAACTGAGCCGCACTGATTTATTCTCGCGTTGTGTAAATATTGTAGAAAGCTGATCGTGTGTTCCTTTGCGACGCCTCTCTCTCGCAGGCTGTTTGTTTGCTTGTTTCTTTACAACATTGCAATGTTTGTATGTAAACGCATGCAAATGTCCTCTTTCGCTCGAATATCTCGAACAGTATGAGAGACGCCTGTCTCGCTGGAACAGGACGAAGTGGAAACGACAGGAGCCTCGGGGTCTGATCTGAGATCTGCTGCGTCCCACATTCTCACCAAAGCCTCCGTTATATTCCGACACTGGCTTCAGATCGGATCGAAGCAATATTTTATTACATGACATTTTTGTGTGAAGCAATAACTGCAGCCTGTCCCTGTCCTCCGAACCCGCCGCGTCGTTTTAAACTCGAGATGTCCCACAGACCTCAGACTGACATCAGCAGCAGAACTAAAGGCAATAATGAAAAGCTTCAGAGCAGATCGACGGGGATGTGAATGAGAAGCTGTGATGCGGGGACAGGAGGACTGACCCGTCCCAACTTTGAAACTGTCTCGTTGTGTTCTGGGTGGATCTGTTGGGTTCGCGTGGCGTCCTCGGCTGTGTCGCAGTGTGAGACCTTCTGTCTGTATTCACACAGAGACACGGAGACACGTGGAGGACGGAAACCATTGGGCTCTGTGTAAAAACTGTACATACATGATTTCTATATATTTATTCTAGAAGCGTTGCGTGCTCTCTCCGCGTCAATGCGTCCGAACCGACATGTTTCTGAATGCAATGTTCTTCAGACTCCTGTTTTCATAAAGTTTAATAAAAAGTTGTGTCAATCGCTGTTTCTTCCGCTCTGTCCATCAGTGCTGCGAACGGGAACACCGATTTTTAAGAAATTAATATGTATTAATTAAGATAATTCAGCCAAACATTATTAATAAAACACAGATAACACAAACTGTAGCGCAAATGCTAAAGATCATAAATAAATGTATAAATACTTATTTGTATTAATTGTTTGTTTCGGATTATTATTATTATTATTATTATTATTATTATTATTATTATTATTAATAATAATAATAATAATAATAATAATAATACTAATAATAATAACAAAAATAAATTAGTATTATAAATTAAAGACTGACATTTTTTCTGCTATTCGCCGATTTATGTTTGATGTTTAATTCTGTTCATAGACTTATAATTCAAATAAAAAATAATTTAGCTGAATTAAATTAAAATTCGTGCACCAGCCGTATTTTTTTTTATTAACCATCACCGTCTAAAAATAATGATAATTATAAACATAATAATTAGAAGAAGAATATTAAACTTTACTTATTATTATTATTATTATTATTATTATTATTATTATTATTATTATTATTATTATTATTATTATTATTATATGTTTCGGGGTCAATTATTAATAGTAAAATTTTCCATTTAATTACAATTCGCATTCGAGCGTTAAATAATTAACAGGTCTTAATGAACTACTGAATAAGATGCTCTGCATTTTAAAAATATATGAATTTATCGGAGTTTCCACCTCTGTGTTTGTTTGGCAGATCGTTTGTTGCTGAAAGACGCCGCGTTGTGGTTCTGATTCACTTTGATTTGTTCTGCTCTTAATAAATGACAACCGTGTTTTTAATGTGAGCAGAACGTTCGGACTGAACAGAAGATTAAAGTCGGACTTCTGAACAGTGCTGATTTAAACGACGGCGATGCTGTTACTTTATCTTTATTGTTTTCTGCAGGACGCTAAACTGAGCGCGTCATGCCGCTCTGATCAAACCCACAGAGTTGATTTTAATTCACTTTATCTCTAATTTAATGATTATTACTTCGCTCGCCGTCTGATTGATGCGCAATTTATTAATTCGTAAATCAAGTTTATTGACCTTAATCACTTTGCATTACAGGTTTTTCTCGGCTTAGTAAAATATTTCTTCGTGTTCATTAGTTGTATTTTTTAACATAAATATATTTGATCGTCTGGTGGAACAGCGAGGCTTCATTTTTCATTTTAAACCAATTAAAGATTTAAGGTTAAAAAATTCTGCGCTTTTAATTCACTGAGAATTCACCCGACATTCAATCTGTCAGTTTGGCGTTGATTGGTTTAGTAAATGAATTTGGAGCTGATGGTTTTAGAAGCTGGTTATAATTTAATCAGCAGGGTTACGGGAGTGTTCAGGCACTGCAGCAGTTATTTATAAATGGTTTTGATTTAAACCTATTTTAATATAAAAATCTCCCGAAGCCCAACATTTTCTAAACGTTTTTATAAACTGTTTAAACATTTACATTTACATATAAACATTTGTATTATCACCTTGAAGCCCTTTAGATCAGATCAACGTTAAAGCCACAGTTCTGATCAGAAAGCTGAAGTTGATCAGACCCATGGACGTCACCACTTCACCTCCACAACGGAACAAACATGTTCAGTCCCACACATCAGTATCAGATCGTATGTTCTGATGTTGGGGTTTGATGCATCACTCTGATGGACAATAGCAATTGTTTTATTGATTACAAAATCATTTGGGTTCAATCGGCCTGGTTAACCTTCTACAGTAGCTCAGTGACTGAAATCAATCCTGTATGTTGATGTAGATCTGCAGAGCCTTTCAGCTTCATACAGGGCTCGTTTTTTAAAGCTGTGTATGATCTGAGGTGTAGATCATTCTTCTCTGATTCTGCTTCATTTGTTTTTAAGATGTTTGAAGGTTTTTGAGATTTCTTTTCCCAACATGCTCAGGTGTCAGATGAAACCAGGTGTCATTAACATACAGGGGCAACATTAAAGGATATGACTTACTGTAATTAAGAATGTTCAGGACAGAACAGAAGAAGGCCCAGTACAGAACCTTGGGGAACTCCTGTTGACCGGCTTTGTGGTCCCTTTTCATGACATCTGCTGCATCCTTTACTCCAGGTAAGATATCATATATAATTTATTGTATAAATGATTAGATTCTGATCATTAGAGATGCGGTGGTTTGTGTATTAGATTAGACTTGATTTAAATCTTTAAGGTTTAGACCCCTGTATTCTCAAAATGACACCATCAGACCTTTTACCCTCAGAATGTAATCTTAGAATAATATGTGAAGACGTTTGACAGTTGCAGTGCCATTCTGTTTGCTGGAGCATCTGCTGAAAATGGGTAAATATAATAAGAAATAAAGTGCTGGAGCTAATGCAGTATTTTATGTTAAGATGTCAGGTCAGTAGATAGAGCGCGTGTTGTTTTGATGTTGTAATTGTGCGTCACTGTGCGTTTCCCATTCTGTCTGGTTTCCTGTATGAAGTGAACATGTGCAGAGCATGTAACGCTGCGGTTGTGTAACATGACGTTGCTTCAGTCAGGGCAGCAGTGCTCATGTAGATGTGCATTAGTGGAGGGTCACGGCCGATGCTCAGACTCAGCTCAGCTGTCTTCCTCATGCTTTCTGCTGAATCAGCAGGTCTGCAATGTGTGACACAATCCCTTCACCCTTCTGTAATGCACACGCTCACTTACTCCTGATATTGACATCAGGGTTTGTCCTGAAACAGAAATAATTATTGTCTTGATTTAATACATTTAGGGGAGCGTTGATGTGCTGCAGGTGTGTGTGTGTGTGTGTGTGTGTGTGTGTGTTTGCTATGTAATGGGATTGGAGTTATACGGTGCACTCAGAGAGAACAGGAGAAGAGGAAGACAGAGGGATGGAAATCGAGAGAGGAAGAGGAAGAGCCGGTGTGGTGGATGGCGTCTGAGCCGGGCTGCTGATGAGATTCCCCTGTAGTCAGCGTCTTTGTGGCTCGGCTTACGCCAGATCCAGACACACTCACATGCCGACAATGGACTGTACACTCTCAGAAATAAGGCTATAATAAGAGTCCATTTCTATTTTTCAAGGTACGTTATACGTCTGTAGTCCCTAGTGCTGATCGCTGTACCTCCAGGTAACTATGTGTGCACTTTGAGGGTCAGAAAGGTGCATGAATATTCCCAAATAGTAAATCAAAGTACATTAGAGGTCGTTGCCCCAGTGACAAGCATTGTACCCCCGAAGATACAATGACCATAATAACAGAACTATTAAATTCAGATCCATCGTCACTTCAATCAAATGCTTTCCATTTTTGCAGTAACAGTTTGGGGAAGGCCCATTTCTGTTTCAACTGGACTGTTTACTAGTAATGGCTGTTGTGGATGAACCTGATTGACCCACACAGAACCTTGACCTCAACCCCATTCAACACGTTTGGGTTGAACTAGAACACGGACTGTGAGCCATGTTCTCTCATCCAACATCCCAAGTCCTCCAAATCACTTTAGAATAAATGATAGGATTGATTCCTATAGGGTTTTATAAAAGGCCCAAGTGTGGGGTGATGGATGTAACACGCCGTCATCATCAGCGTCAGTGTTTGGTAGAAAGAATTCATCAGTCTGCATCACTAACAATAGAGGCTGTTCCAAAATGTATGGTGCTTTTACCAGAGAGGTCCCAGTTTCATTTCCAGCCAAAACAAACTATCTGAATGATATTACTATTATTATAATAATTATAAGTATAATAATACACTTTAAAGTAAAGTCAGTCAGGTATATTGTATATATTATATAAGTTCTGATGTTTGTAGGTTTTTTTTTTTTTTTTGATGTCTGGAACACTCACTGGCTGGAGATTAGGGAGGGTCAGTTAATCCAGCGAACACATTTACACATGCAGTTGGATGTAGAGGCCGTTTTATGGTTTTTAATGGGCCAGTCTGACATGTTTGGGTCGTGAACCATAGAACCCACAGAACCATCAGGGAGCCAGCGAAGGAGATTGTGGGGTGAAGGCCCAGCTGTCTAATCTGAGATTCAGATTTTTATAAATTAATTTTAAATTAACAACACGAACGTACCGAGTCCCATGATCCCTCTGATGACATGCATTCTGTAACAGAACCTTTTAAAGAACCAAATGTAGAACTCTTATTCTTCTAATGATTTAATTGAATTACATACCAGTTAGCATTATTTTTCTGAAGGTCATTATTTTGACCCCGTGTGCAGCGTTTTTACAGCACATGAGTGCTAACCCCCCCCCCCATCACATCGACAGCTTGATGAATCACCTACGACGCTCTATTAACGCTCAGGAGGTATTAATAATTATTAAGGCCGCTTTCGGGATTGAGTTAGTGACCCGGGGGCCACCGCGGCGCGCGCTCTTCAAACGCTGGCGAAGTCATTACCACCCCCCACCCTGCACCCCCCCCCCCCCCGCAGGGCCTGACTCGATGCAGGGCCCGATGCTCCGAACTAAAGCAGCAAAAAAAAGCAATTTCCCGGCGCTGAGCGGCAGAGCTGGAGCCCCGCGCCGCGCTGCGCACCCGGCTGTCACGAGCGCCCGCGCTGACGCGCCCCATGCTGAATAGACAAAGCCAAAACATGCTATCACAAGGGAAAAATCTGCAAGGCCAGCCATTTTTTGGGGGGCGGGGAGGCGTTCTGTTGAAGCGTAACCTAAAATCAACAAATAAATGAACAAACACACGAACAAACGGGACGCCCGAATGTGCCCTCTGAACCGATTACACCCGCAGAGCAGGAGCCACGCCCTGTTACTGAGGGGAGTCACTTCCACCCATCCTTCATCTTCAGCTTAATCCTCCAGTAGGGTTGTGTGTGGGGGGGAGGTTCCCCATGCCCATTCAGGGAGAACATTTTGGCAGATACATCCAGGACAGGACCTGTGGGCACACAAACACTCACACTAACACACTCCATATGGGGCAATTTAGAGCATTCAATTGACCTTTATCCATATTTTTGGACTGTGGGAGGAAACAGTTTGAAAACATGGATCAAGGTCAATTGAGTTCTCCAAATTGCCCCATATAGAGTATGTGAGTGAGTGAGTGTGTATCCAGCGATAGATTGGCCTTCTGTCCTGGGTCTATCTGCCCAGCGCCCGAAATGTTCTCCCCTGGATGGGCATGGGGAACCCCCCCCCCCCACCGCAACCCTTATAGAGGATAAAGCGGAAAATAATGGATGGATGGATATCAACACCTATTAGCGTATTGTGTCTGTGTCCCGATACAACCCAAAAGTTAGAGATTTGTGAGAGTCCCCAGCATGTAGTTAATTAAATAAACTGCAGGTAAATGATCGTTAAGGATTTAATCTCGTCATAAAAAATGTTTTATAAGATAAAAGGTTGTGAACCATAAAAGTGTCTCAGTTAAATGTTTCTGTAATTATAAGATGAAAGGCGACAGAGGTCTCTGTCTACATATTAAAATGCTCAATAATTTATGAAGCACCTTGTGTTTGATTATTGATGACATTGTCACCTTGGTGCTTTAGTGAAGAGAAGTCTCAGCTCAGTTAATCAATCACTAACTTAAAAAATAATACTATAGTATTTATTGCATATTGCTGCAAGAATTAAAAACAAAAAAAACTTTTTATTGTTATAATAATTATTACAGTTGTAACAATTGAGAAGCCATTAAGACAATGACAGAAAACAAAAGTGGACTCTTAACGTTCCCCTGAATGTATTTCTTCAGTCATCAATATTAAACCCTTGTGATTTGTGATGCAGCGACCCTCTTATTATTTTTATTTTTAGTCAGAATAAAGGTTAAGCAGTGAGAGTTGCTCATTCAGCGGCGTGCCTCAGTAGAGGGTGGAGGGGGGGCTCACCCGTGTGGTGAGTAAAGTTACTGACGTTGACAGAATGGTGGCGTGATGCGGGGCAGGCAGAGACGCGCTGGCACCGGCAGCTGGGTGGCATCAGGTGAGAGAGAGAGGAATCAGGGCGGCTGTGGTGAACATGTGATGTGGTGAGGCGCTGGCAGTATGAGGTCACGCGTGTTGGGTTCCAGCTCTGAGAGCCGATGTGAGGGATGGTGACGCTCTGTGACCCCGAAATAAAGCAGTGCATTTACAACCACCTGCTCATTAAACGCAGAACCCACTTCCCTTCCCCTTTTTCATTAATTAATTTATTATTTTTTTTCCCTGTTCCTCCGTTTTATACGGTCTCACTTTATTTTAAACCGTCTCACTCCTCTGGTCTCACTCTCCTCCTCTGGTTTATACTCTCTCTCCTGCTCTCTCTCTCTCTTTTCCCCCTTTTTGTTCTTTTATGTTTTTTGTCTATTTTTTGGGTGGCACGGTGGCTTTAACATGTTATCCTCTCAGCGGTAGGGATTCCCGGTTCGAATCCCAATCTGGGTGGAGTTTGCGTGGGTTTCCTCCGGGTTCTCCGGTTTCCTCCCACAGTCCAAAAACATGGATCAAGTCAATTGAATGCTCCAAATTGCCCCATATAGAGTGTGTGTGTTTGTGAGTGTCTGTCCGGTGATAGATTGCCCCCCTGTCCTGGGTGTATCTGCCCAGCCCCCGAGACGTTCTCCACTGGATGGGCATGGGGCACCCCCCCCTCTTTTTATGTTCTACCGTTTCTGAACTTTTCTGTCCTACACGTCTTTTCCTTTTTCTCACCATAAACACACACACACACACACACACACACACACACACACACACTAACTCTTATGCTCAACAGTTCACAAAATCCATGTAAACCATACGGAAACGTTTTATTTCATGAGGACATTAATGTTCTTACATAACTTCTACGATTCTAAACTTTTCAAACAAGCTTTAAACAAAAGTGTAGATCCGCCGTCGTTCTTTTACCTTGGATTTGCTGAAGCCAAACGTCAGGTTTTATAGAGCTGCTGATTTATAAGACTTTTTTTTTGGATAAATACAGAGCTCAAAGTAACTGCCTGAATATATTCACCCATACACAAATATACTGTATTTAATTTTACTCTATAACCCTAAATATAATGATTATATAACAGTGTTGGCATACAGCTCTCATTAAACTAAAAACTAAATAAATGAGCTGACATGTTCTCAAAAACAATCCGGTCTTGAGAGAATGAGCAGACGTAGGGAAGCATTTCATTGATGTAACCTGTGTCGGATAAGTTTGCAATATTTCAGAACAGACACGTGGAACAGACGGGTGAGGAGAGTAAAGAGTCAAAATGCAGGAATTTATCAACCCTGTCAAGTGGAATTCCCCAGGAAGCATCAGATCCTGGCCTGTAGCCGGCAAACCGAGGGACCCTGATGAGCCCAATAAATCTCTGCCGTCCCATTGGAGCACCAAAAATCTCCCTCGATGGAGATGTCCAGCCGGTGAGTTTTGTCTTGCTCTGTCAGGTCTTATTACAAAAATGTCAAAGGTGAAAGAGATGTAGATAAATGCAGCGATGTGATGTTTAAAGACGAGGGGAGTCCACTGACGTGTTACACCATGTTTCCAGCTCCGTTCTGGTGAAGAGGATGCAGGAGCATGGGATTATGTTAACATGACGGCTGGCAGTGATGGATGAGCGTAATCAGATGTGAGGTTTTAGATCAAGAACTCATGTCTCCTGGACTGGACATTGGATGAGCTGCTAAAGCAAGGCTACACAGGTGAGTCAAGTTTTGGCTCACGGAGTGGAGGAAAGGCTACATGCTCATTGGTTCTGAGTATTTTACAGGCAAATTTACACTGAATCAAATTTCTAAAGTGGTGAATTTTAAAGTGGTGAACCGAAAACAATCCTGAAATGAACTTTCAATTTTTAACCAATAATAAAGAATCAACACAGATTGTACAGATTAAAGTTCAAGTTTTTTATTTCTGTCGCGCTTTTTACAACAGTACAGTACAACAACACAAAGCAGCTTTACAGAAATAAAAAGCCTTCAAACCCCCAAAGAGCAAGCCAAAGAGACAGTGGCAAGAAAAAACTCCCTGTTATGTTGTTATTTAAGGAAGAAGGACCGTGAGGACCGAGACTCAGTGGGGGACTCGTCCTCCTTGAGAGGCCATTAAAGTTGAGATTAAAGTTTACAATAATGTAAACAATAACGTCCTTTTTACAATAATGCACAAGTGGTTTTATTGACCTTCAGAAGATTGACCTTATAAAGTGGCCGTTGAGTCTTTGTTCTGTTCATTAAAACCACTTCTGCCTTTAGATGAGAACGCTGCTGTCCGTGGTGCTGAACCGATTCAGCTGGCGGGCTGTGTCGTTTGAGCTGTCCATGGTTCTGAAAGATCAGGAACCTTTTTTTCTGATAGGAACTCAGATGAGGGACAGAAACGTGGTGGTGGTGTGTGTGTGTGTGTGTGTGTGTGGGGTGGGGTTCCACAGAACCACAGTTTCTTATTCATTTAATATTAAAAATAATAGTGTAATTTATATACAGAACCAAATGTTTAAAAGCTCATGTAAAACGATTTTGATGTCCATGATTTTCTTGAGGGATACAGTGTCTTAATCACACACACACACACACACACACACACACACACACACACACACACGTAATTAGTTAGTCATTTATGTAAAAAAAAAAGAAAAAGGAAATGGGTGGAAGGGCAAGTGAGAGAGTGAGAGAGAGGTGAGTGTTCATTAGCTGGAGGCTCTGTAAGAACACTCAGTCAGGGGTTTAGCACATGAACTTTAAGACTGATGTGTGGTTCATCTTCAGCACGCCTCACAACCTGAACAAAAATGAGTACTACATTTTAAAATATGGAGTGTAAACAGAGGTGGAAATGATGTGTCTGAATTCATTTGAATGGATAAAATAATAGAAAGAAATAATCACACACACTCCATCACCAAAAGTATGTGGACAAACACACCAAAGAGTCACAACAGAACCACAGAAAGATATTACAGAGAATAACAGACACTATTGAACACACCACACACCAATGCTGTTAGAGTCAGAGTTACTGTAAGGTTCTCCTAAATTCTGGTACATCAAATATCCTTCCTGATTTTTGAGAAACGAGGTCTGATTTCTTAATTAGTACTGTATTTAGGCCCGTTTCTGTTTAAGCATGACTGTCCTTGTTAAAGCTGCAGTTTAGAACAGGATGTCATTAAATAAGCGTAATGCGATGATGTCCATGTGTTCTACATGTCTGTGTGATTATTTCCCCACTCTTACTCAAAAACAGCTAATTATTAATTCTGGTCCTTGGTCTTTAATTTGTTTTATTTATTTTAGTATTTAATTTATTATTTTTTTTTTACAATTTATGTCAGAATGTCCATTTCGAGGTGAACAGAATGTCTGTTTATTCATGCGGCTCCTAAATGCAGATCAGCGCTGACCCTTTAGACTTCAGACTCTCCCCTTCATCAGCTAAAATCCCAGAGGTGAACATATGTAAACACATTTAACTCATCATAAAAACATTCCCATAATTCCCTGTCAGCACTTCTGACCAGCCATTTGTATTCATTACAAGCTCTTAAAAGAATCCATAAGCACTCATTAGTTCCCGTGTGCTATAATTAGCTCTGACATGAAGGTCATGATGTCTGTAACTGTACATGACACCAGAGCAAATAATCCCCACCCACCGGTCACGCCGGCGTTTATGATCCACCACCTAATTTATCATGCACCGCTGTTTAACTGCAATTACAAACAGCCCCCTCTACTGACCTTAAATAATTTACCAAGTCTTTAAACAGTCTCCTCTCTGCCCGGCCTCAATTTATCTGAAAGCCCGAGCTGCACACTGAGGCTCATTAGATATTCATCAGCCCTGTGAATATTCAGTTATTGTTCAGCAACAATTCTCATCTGCTCTAACATCTCATTAAAGAAAATTGAATAAGAATGCATTTAATAAAAAGCACTTCTTAAGTTTTATTAAGTCATCAAAGTATTAAAATCACAACTTTAACCACTTCAGTCTTTAAAACTTAACATCTACAAAACGTTTATGGTTCAAATCGAGGTTGATTATGTTTGAGGGTCAGGTCTCCAGGTGTTCAGGTATCTCATGGTTAAAAGATACTAGAAGAACCGTGAAGGAACCTTGTTAAAAATGTCATCAAAAGTTTGAAATTAAATTCCCTCTGTCATTACGTTGTGAATGTATTTGTTTCGATGTCTTTTGAGCGATGAATTGTTCCGGTTGTGTTTCCTTTCCCTTCTGGCATGAGATCAAACAAACCCCATTAAGATAATTAGGATACAGAGCTTATACGCTTTTAATTCTAATTCTAATTCAAATCTAATGTGTGATCGCTGCACTTAAGTATTGAATAACAGCATTACAGAGCTTTTTAAAAACTGAAATCAAAACTGAGATTGGGTGTGATTAAAGTTGGGTCTGAACTCTGTATCAGCAAACTTGTTTAGCTGAACACACACCCAGCCTCACGGAAGAACGTGAAGAGCTGAGGTCCACAAATCTGACAGCTTGTAATAAAAGGCAAACACATGTAAAGACAATAAAGCATCGGTGTCGGTGGATGACGGGAAGATGACGGCTGCGGCTCTGGAGGCTCGTGGGTGACGGGATGCGTCTGAACTGAGCGTGTGCAACTCGACAGCTTTCCGTCCTTTTATCAACGAGGTTGTAATCGACACTCACAGCGTGAACAGTCCGAGGAATCAAACGGAACGCGTCGGAGGAGACTGATAGCTCTGTTGGAGATCTGAGGTGGAGCTCAGGGCTGAAAGATGCTGACGTGGACGGCCGGAGCTCAGCGGCTCGCTTTGTGCTGAAACACAGGGAGGAAAGAGCTGCGTCGGGTCTTTACCTCCAGCCCACCAGGACGCAGGGCCCGCTCACCTGAGCCTCAAGCTGCCTCCCTCAGCGAATCACACACACACACACACACACACCCTTCAACAGCATCACCCCTCCTCGGACACAAACCCTCTCATTCTCTGAAATGGTCATCAGCATGGTCATTAATTGTAAAGCTCCCCTGAGGCCGCGAGAGAGAGACGAAGAAAAAGTGATGGAGGAGGAAAAGCAGCATCTGGATTTGACGTGGACTGAAGGTGCGTCAGGCTTCTGCTCTGTAAGCACTCCGAACTGCACAGGCATGCACACGCTGCCCAGCCCAAAGTTTGTGGCAAGCCAACTATATTTTCCAGCTTTGCCTTTACATCACCCGTCATGATGAGGAGTATGAGACCATCACAGCGTCCAACTCTGCACCGTCTCACGTGGACCCGTCCATCTCTCAGGCTCAGTTCAGACCCACTGTGAGAGGTTGAACCTCGTCTGTACTCCTGAAGTTCAGCTCGTTTGAAATAACCTCGTTCTCGTACTGTCCCCTGCTCTGGAACCTTCAGATGTTCCCTCTGTGAAGGCATTATTTCACTCCCTGCACCGCCGCGTCGTCCTCGTTTGATTTATAATAAAACCTTTAATCATAGTGTTTCCACCTGCAGCATCTTAAGATGATTGTCCAATGGGAATACAGATTCTTTATATGACTTTACTGTGAACTACTCATCTGATGCCGTTAAAGAAATCCTTTAGATTAAAATATTAAATCAAACTCAATTCATAACGACGTCATGTTCAGTGTTTGGATTAGAGGCGAGTTTCAGCTTTAGTTATTAGGAATACAATAGGGCAAAAGTATAGGGACGCACTCCTTAAAGACTGAATTCAGTTTTATCCTTCAGTCTCAAGCCATGTAAATAAGAAAGCTTTATTATTTGAACATGTGACTGTATCCTGTGATGAGTACGTGTCTCATTACTTTTGTCCCTCATTGACTTTAAGATAATAAACGCTGATGAATTCAGTCATGTGACCGGAGATTGCACTGATGCTGTATTTGTTAGGATGTGGAAGATGTTTAGATTTTCTAGATCTTTTGATAAATTATCTTCCGCTTTATCCTCTATTAGGGTCGCGGGGGGGGGGGGGTAGAACGTTTCGGGCGCTGGGCAGAAACACCCAGGACAGGACGCCAATCTATCACTGGGCACACACTCATTTACACAGACACACTGTATATGGGGCAATTTGGAGAATTCAATTGACTTGATCCATGTTTTTAGACTGTGAGAGGAAACTGGAGAACCCGGAGGAAACCCACGCGGACACGGGGAGAACATGGAAGCTCCACCCAGATGGGGATTCGAACCGGGAATCCCTAGTGCTGAGAGGAGAACATGCTAAACCACTAAGCCACCGTGCCGCCCTAAGTTATAAAAGTTATAATAATTTGATAATTACAGTAAAGTAAAGACAAACCTATAAATGCGATCTGAGTTTTCGGGATGTAGTGGACGCCGCAGTGAGATGTTGGAGTGCAGCGTTTGCTCTTAGTTGCGTTTTTTGATGTGCAGCATCTTGTTTTTTTTGGTTTGTGCTCAAACCCTAAACATGCATTAATCAATCTTGACGTAATGGGAAAACGTACGAGTGTTTGTTTTTGCGTTCCCATGGCGTGAGCATTTTCTCGTGTTACGAGCATCCAGCCAGCCATAAATCCCAGCTGTTTGTCTCATTTCCGTCTCATTAGAGAGGAGAGACCGGGCGCATGGCTGTGGACCATGAGATTGGTAATTAAGGTGAGGCCTAATGAAGGCAAAATTAAAAACATCAGCTCGGCGAAGTCAACCCATCAACTTTGAGCTGCTGACTAGAGAGACAAAACGCTGAGGCGTCCAATGAAGTCTGAGACTAACTAACTGGGAGACCTGAGTCGTCACGCGGCAGCCTCTTCATCAAACCCGCCGTCCTCTTTAAGGCGCTCGGTAGGCAGTCTCGCCGTGGCCGCGCTGGCTGTTCATTAGGCCGCTGGTGGATCGTGATGAAGACGCTTGCTCCAGCACATCCCAGCACATGATCTACAACTTAACACCCATCCCGTCTGAAGATTCAGCTCCTGACCGCAAATCACTCAGGACTCCGACACGACCCTGACCACGGAACCAAAAACTACGGCTGGATTTAAAGTGTTCACTCACACAGCTGCTGATGCAGTCTTTGGCTGGTGGTCAAAAGTATGTGGAAGTCTTGTATATTTATGTGAAGAACTGCAGCAGATCATCCTAAAAAGGACATTCTGCTTCATCCTGAAGGTGGTTGATGAGGTTGAGGTCAGGGTTTTTTCTGAACAAGTTCAACCAACCATGTCTTAATGGGGCGCAGTCTTGGTGGAACAGGACAGGACCGTCCCCAAACTGTCCTCACAAAGCCAAGCCAGGCCAAGTAATTTATTCATAGAGTGTTTTTTACAACAGTACATCGTCACAAAGCAGCTTTACAGAGTTAAAAGCTTTTAAACCCCCAAAGAGCAAGCTGAAGAGACAGTGGCAAGACAAAACTCCCTGTTATGTTGATATTTTGAATCTACGTTGTATTTGGATTGATCTTCATTGTCCTCTCCTTCCTTTAACGATATCTCTCAGGGTTTAGAGATCCAACATCAAAGTCTCACTTCCTACATCACTGGTCTGCTGTTGGTACACGACCTGCTGAGATCGTTTTAAAGAAAATGAAGATAATAAAAACAGATCATTCAATTCTGTTTAGGAAAAAAAGATCTAAACCCAAAGCCTGATACCTGGAGTTTACATCTGGAGATCACAGAGTCGTTTACACGATGTCCTTCGGTGTTCCAATGAATCCCTAATGAGCGTCTGATGTAAGCGGTGCAATCACGGCGTAAGAGGGGGAAAGCGGCGCTTCGTCCTGACCTCCCGGTGTGGAGTGACAGGCTCATTTGCTGCTGGCATGTTGGACCTGTTTCAGAGTGTGTTACTGTGGGAGAGTGTAAGTGACTCCAGCTTAACTCCCTCTGACACCGGGCATGAACGGAATGCCACAGCTGTCCCTCTGCATTAAAGCTCTCGCACCAGCTCTCCATTCACCCAGCAGGAGAGAACCCACAATCCACCATCACACTGTTCCACCCCCAACAAAGAGGGCTCCATTTCCTCCTTATTCTTGTAAACTTTTGCTTGAAACCTAAATTCAATTCAGCTTTTATGGTTCAGAGAAAAGCTGAACAGAGAACAATCCTTAATTCGTCTCCTGCTCTGATTTCTTCTCTTTATCAGAAGCTCAGTGTGGAGGTTCCTGTCAGACTCCATCAGGATCTCCTGCTCATCATCACACACCTGAGAATTAACTCACACAAACAATTAATCTGCTCCCTGCTGCACTAATACGATCCCGAGTCCCTGATGCACCACCACGTGCAGTTCACCCACACTCCGCTCTGCTCCTATAGTTAACCACCTTACTTTAATATATCACAGAGTCAATATAGATAATATATAATCACACATTCATCAAAATAAACACTTTGTACTCCATCCACAAAGTTTCAGCAGCAAACACTTCACAAACAGAACAACTCAAGACTTTCATCCTCGTCTAGGTTGTAAAGTTTGCATGTTCTCCCCAGGCCTTCTCCAAACCTCAAATATTTTAATATGACGGTCCAGCGTTCATGTTCTGGGTGTTTGAGTTTAACAGAGACGGGATTAAACACCTCATTTGGTGATTAACAGGGTGTCCTGATACTTTTGTCAGTACAGTGTATTTGTATGGGGGTTGAGTTGCGTGCTGTTGAGGTTTTTGGATTCAACTTTGCAGCAAAAAAACCCCCTAACAATTATTTAATAATAATTAATATTTATTCATAAATTAATTTGAAATGCGGCGGCACGGGGGCTTAGTGGTTTGGCATGTTCTCCTCTCAGCGCTAGGGACTTCCAGTTCGAATCCCCATCTCCGGTTTCCTCCCACAGTCCAAAAACATGGATCAAGTCAATTGAGTTCTCCAAATTGCCCCATATAGAGTGTGTTGTGTGAGTGAGTGTGTGTCCAGTGATGGATTGGCGCCCTGTCCTGGATGGGCATGGGGAACCCCCCCGCGACCCTAATAGATAATAAATGAATGAATGAATTTGAAACGCTTCTTTTTAAAGTATAAATGATTTTAAAGGTTGAATTAAACGAGATGATTGTTGTATCAAACCTGAACAATGTTATTGAGGATTATTTTCTGGTATTTAAATAAGGGGAGGAGTTTATGTAGTGAAGCTCTCTGATGGAGGAAAGCAGACTCCTAATGAAACGGATAAGCTGGAAGTGATTTGTTGACGTCAGACGAAACAGAAGCAGCAGACAGAGTGAACGTTTCCTTCTCCAGTCTCGGGATGAACCCTCCTCAGATCCCAGACATGCTGTAAATCCCTTTAGGCAGGATGCTCCGCAGCTATTGGGTTCTAATCCCCGCTCGCCGCCTCTCTGCTGGTGGTTCTGGAAATGCAAACCTAATCCTGTGATGTACATGTTTAGTCCTGAAGTCTAAAGCGCCCGAGGAGAACATGCAGAGAGGTCAATGTGAAATCTGAATTTCAGGAAAAGCCAAAAGACTTGTTGGTTGGATTTGAACCTTCGTGAAATCCTGTTCTGAGAGCAGGGAGATATGAAGATGTAAGAATTCAAGCGGAACTTAAGTGACCGAGACAAGCGAAGCATGTGTGATGTCATAACCACTGAATATAAAATTATTTAATTCATAGTTTTTATTGTGAATTGTAAATATATAAATGCTATGCACTTACAATTTACAATAAAACTATGATTTAAATAAGTTTTATATTCAGAGGTTATGACATCACAATGCAACCCTAATAATAATAATGTTCATAAACAACCGACACCCCAACATTCACTCATTCATTCATTCATTATCTTTTGCTTGATCCTCTACTAGGGGCTTGTGCAGATGCACCCAGGACAGGACGCCAACCTATTACTGGGCACACACGCACACACACTCTCTCACTTACAAACACACACACTCTATATGGGGCAATTTGGAGCATTCAATTGATCCATGTTTTTGGACTGTGGGAGGAAACCGGAGAACCTGGAGGAAACCCAAAGGGGAGAACATGCAAACTCCACCCAGATCAGGATTTGAACTTGGAATCCCCTGAACTGAGAGGAGAACATGCCAACCACTAAACCACTGTGCTGCTCAACCCAAAATTATTTAAAAAATAAATAAATTAAAAAAAACAGCACTGTAGAATTCTAACAGCTGTTACTTTTTCTATGACTTTTTCGTCACCTTTGGTATGTTCTCTAATGATCAGGACCATGCAGTGAGCAGGGGTTATTAGGGTGGTGGATGATTCTCTGTACTGGGTGGTGTGTGTTGTGCTGGCTGAGTGGAGCAGACTCAGTCGATCAGACTCACCCACCTCATTGCTCCACCGTGTAGACAGACGCTGGTGGTTGAACAGTTTGTTTTGGTGTTGCAGGTTAAGTTTATAAAAAATTTCCACAGGTAAACACAGAGTCCGAGCTTCAAACTTTAACACACGAGTGTGAAGGACATCCGAGGACACGCAGTAAAGCTGGAGTAATGGACCTCGCTCTCTCCAGACTGCAATACTGACAGGTCTCAAACTCATTTGTGGCAGAGCAGTTGGGATGGATGAGAGGATGACTGGATGGAGGAGATGGAGGGAGAAGAGCATCAACCATCTCGTTACCAGGTGGAGAAGGAGCGTGGGGGGGGGG
>JAFMOD010000921.1:15880-99014 GCA_019802435.1 Corydoras maculifer
GAGCTCGAAATGCCCCGCGGTAATTAAAACTTTAACTTTAATCCGATTTGAGACGCAGTTTCTGAAGCTGCCGAACCTCAAACACTTCCGCCTTTTTTAAAAGAAATCCGGTGGCGCAACTCTTACGTCAGTGACCTGTAGACGGTTTCAGTGTTAGGGTTGCCAGGTCACTGCAAATACACACCAAACACACCACAGACACGTCAGAGCAGTGCAGACTACAAATAATAATAATAATAATATGCATATTAATAATAATACAATTAAGAACAATAATACACACAACCAAATTTCTAACAAGAATTCAGCTTTATTTTTTTGCATTTAAGGCAGTCCAGTATAAAGCATTTCACAAACAATCCAATGTTTTGACAATAATCATGTACAATAAAGTTGTGTGGAAAAACATGCCAAAAATATTTTTAAAAAAGTAACAGCAAATAGATTTAGAACAAATATGTTTATTAAGAAACTACAAAAACAATGGTGACATGCTTCTTGGCTACAAAATGTCTAAATAAATAAAAGAGGTACAGCAAAAACAATTCACTAAACTGTTTGCTATGTTTGGCACCTACATGCACAATTAATTGATTAAAATCGTTTTTACATTATGTTATGGATAAAAAGGGTACTGAAAGTTCAATATATATTTATACACCCCCTGACGTATTAAACCTTTGCTGTGCTTGTAAGACCAGATACACTGACATTAACAGTTTAATTAGGGGCACTGTCCTAACCCTAACCCTATCCTAACCCTAACACTGAATTAATTTACACCATCAAAATGGATCATGTACACATATACAATTCTTAAGGAACAGTTTTGTTGTTTTTTCTCTTCAAATCTGCTGGATAAAGACCCAAATCTAGAAACTTACTCTTATGGTTTTGATATTTGTTTAAATTTTATAGTTAATGTGTGTGCATATTTTTATGAGTAATTATTAAATCCATTAGTACTTCAACCTAAGTTAAGTAAATACGATTTTACATCACTGAACAGAAAGAAGTGGAATACATCTCTGGACTTTAAGTAATATAAATACCAATAAAACATGCACTAAAGTTTAGGATTAGTGTTTGAAGATCTGAGAATTGGTTCCTTAAAGTATCATTTTGTGTTCATGTTTAATTTTCAAATGAATTTAAAACTCACAAACAGTAATCTATTCCACAGAGCAGTGTGTTTGTAATCAGCATCAGTGGATGTTCGACAGGCACATTGTTTAGCAGATCATGATTGCTTAACCCAAAATCAAAAGCTACAGAGTTGATCTTCATGGGACCAAAGTAATGAAGACAGAATTGACATTTTTTCCTGGCCAATTTGAAGCTGTTGTTTTAGGGTCAAAATGTGACAAAGTAATTTATTTTTATTCGTCTGAGGTTCAGACCAGAAAGAGCAAACAAGTCATGTTGTACATGTTCAGTAAAGTAGGAATATTTAGTATAGAATGAAAATTTGATTAAAAAACCAACATCAGCTTCTAATTCATATTTAAATTTACAAATAGCATGCATTTTACCTTCCTGGAGTCCAAACCAGCCATGCTATCTGTGTATTTTCAGCAAGAATGTTATCCGAACCTTCTAAATAAGGTGACGTACATGTTTGGTTTAATTCAATAACAAGTTAAAGTTGTATAGTGCATAATCTCCAGGTGTGTGTGTGTCATGGACATTCAGTTAAATGTAAAATCAAACCCAGGTTTGCTTCTTATTTATAGGATACAATGTATTAAATACTAGCCACTTTCTAAAATGTAAAAAGCTGAAATGTGAAATATTAGTTAATTTATTTGTATCATTCACACATTTTTTACACACCGGTTAACTTGAAAATTTTTGGCCATTGTTGCTGTAAACAAGACCTCAACTCAATAGCATAACACGTTAATATTACATATTTGCTCCACGTTTTATTAGAAAACAGATTTTGACTGTACACAGGACACTCAAGTTCACACACTGTATATCTATTAAGCCACAATGTTGTGGCTTAATGAGTTAAAACTGATGCAGATTAAGACCAAAAAGATGGCATTTTACATTTATCATATATCTCACCAAGACACCAAAAAAGCCTGTGCATCAACATAACATTCATGATTATGCAGATAAACCATGCTGTCCTAGGCCTTTACAGATGCTGGATTTTGCTTTTCACTAATAAGAGTTTAGATGGTCTTTATTAAATTTATAAAACATATTATCTGATGTCAGGGCGGCACGGTGGCTTAGTGGTTCGCCTCTCAGCGCTAGGGATTCCCGGTTCGAATCCCCATCTGGGTGGAGTTTCCATGTTCTCCCCGTGTCTGCGTGGGTTTCCTCCGGGTTCTCCGGTTTCCTCCCACAGTCCAAAAACATGGATCAAGTTAATTGAATTCTCAAAATTGCCCCATATAGAGTGTGTCTGTGTGAGTGAGTGTGTGCCCAGCGATGGATTGGCGCCCTGTCCTGGGTCTATCTGCCCAGCGCCCCAAGACGTTCTCCCCTGGATGGGCATGGGGAACCCCACCACGACCCTAATAGAGGATAAAGCGGGAGATAATGAATGAATGAATAATCTGATGTCTTTTTTTCTCAAAAAGTGGAAGAAATGTGGGCTCGTCTGATCATTGTTCATAATTCAACATCCAACGTTTAATCACAGCCTAAATCTACAAAAGGTTTATGTGTAATCCCTTAACACTATGCTGTGGACCTCTGATCAATAGAGACAGCTTGCTGCGCACCCAGCACCTCCACATGGTACTGCTGAATAGAAACTACCCACCCAAGATGCAACAGACAGATGAGAGCTGTTCCCACAGTGCCGGTGTCAGAAAAATTACCTTTTTGGTTCGCATGGCATCAAAACCAAAAACACACACTGGGTAGAAGGAATGGGAGTAGAGCCAAACTGTTAGGTGGCACTGGATCTCTTCTGCATGTCCTATCAGCAGCTGACAGATAAACTTTTCCATAACTCCCAAATACAGAATGGCACTTTTCAGCGGCAGACTTTTGTGATTTACTCAACAAGTCCAACATGTAATAAAATCAAAACTGGCTTTATTGCTACAGTACAAATGAGTATTGGTACTGTTGGTGTGCTTTTAAGCACAGTGCCACACACACACACACACACACACACACACACACACACGTCGTCTTGCTAAAGTTCTTTTTCACTTATTAAAACACCTGTCACACAGACATATATATAGACAGTTGCTTAATTGACAGACACATATTGTCAACAAATGCTAGTAAGATCTGATATATTACTTTTGAGTGCAAAATACGTATCATAATTTAAAAGCAGTTTGCTCTAAACATGAACGTAAATGTAAACATTAATATGCAGAAGTATTAATTAGGTACAGGGAGTTGTTTTTTTGTAATTTTCATTGATTGACTCACTGCTTAAGCGTTAATGTAAGGTGTAGCTTTCTAGGTTTTCCAGGTTGAAAAAAAAATGGCCAGCTAGAACTGTAGAATTGTGGCACTCATAAACTTTACTAAACATCTCTGCATGTCAGACTTCCACTGAAAATTTTATTTAGCTGAATATTGAACTGACAGCGTACAGGATCTGCTTTGGAGCGCTTTGTTTTGGATTACATTACATTTACATGCATTTATTTAGCAGATATTTTTTATTTAAAGCAAATTATAAATGAGAGAACAAATCAGCAGTTAAGGAGAACCAACTGAATTGAGTTGTTCCTCCTTTAAGGTACGTCTGAATTAATCAGATACCTGTGATGACATTAGTACCTGCTAGAGGGTTCCTAAAATGTTAATGTTTTTAACACTTGGCTATTTTTGCTGCCCCTTTAAAAATGGTAATAAACTGTGTATCATGGCTTTTTCCAGCATGCTCTTAAAAATGTAAATCTATTTTGACAGAACTAAATTGTACCAAGACAAAAGAGTAATGGTCTGAAAAGAAGTGTTAAACACAAGTCGTAAGCACATGGTGTAAACCAAAAACAGTAATACTGAACTGAGAAAGGTATCAGAAACTTCACCTGAATGAAGATATGCTCTTATACACCAATGTGGAGCAGAGAAAAGAGCACAGACACATGTCCTGATACACTGAGACCACCACAGACAATCAGGGGCTGAATCTCTAGATAACCTTTCCTGTCATTGCCCCATTAATCTGATGCTCAAAATAAGAAAGTCACAGGCTGAGATTTTTTTGAAAAATTCACAACTTATTTCTGTTTCCCAGATCATGCTGTCCTCCAGAAAAGAAATGACAGCACAAACAGAAAGGCCACAACATCTCAAGATGCCCCAAAGAGAGCATATTAACTATTATGCAAAAAGTAACAGGACGGCTCCTTCACAAGATCCTATCCCTTGACTCCAGGAGGCTGTGATTTCATCACAAGTTAACTATCAGCATTGTGTGGCCTCAGATTTGTGTGTGATGTGTGTGTCCTGAGGGTGTGTAAGGAGGCGGAGCTGGGTTGGGCTTGATACCTCGACTCTTCATGTAGGAGATAAATTGATCTGGAATTTCAGCCAACACATCTTTGGCCAGCCGAGCCATACTTAAAACATGATTTCCAGTCCGGTCCATGTAGTCCCGAAATGGTACAAACTGCAAAAAATTTAAAATGTAATTTAATTAAATTCTTATTTAATTAAACATATATTTATTCACTGATTCTGCATGCATGAATCGAATTGCACAGAGCGTTGGATTAGACTGACTACAATCACATTAAATAAGCTAACTTAAGATTCAATGAAAACACACTTGGATGCAAATACTTTTAACATTACTAATCATTCCAACACCAAAGAACCCCAAAGATCAGTTAAAGGTTCAGAAAAATTCACAAAAAATGTAAAAAATTTTTATAAATAAAATTAAATCGGGCGGCACGGTGGCTTAGTGGTTGGCACGTTCGCCTCTCAGCGCTAGGGATTCCCGGTTCGAATCCCCATCTGAGTGGAGTTTCCATGTTCTCCCCGTGTCTGCGTGGGTTTCCTCCGGGTTCTCCGGTTTCCTCCCACAGTCCAAAAACATGGATCAAGTTAATTGAAATCTCAAAATTGCCCCATATAGAGTGTGTCTATGTGAGTGAGTGTGTGCCCAGCGATGGATTGGCGCCCTGTCCTGGGTCTATCTGCCCAGCGCCTGGGACGTTCTCCCCTGGATGGGCATGGGGAACCCCACCACGACCCTAATAGAGGATAAGCGGGAGATAATGAATGAATGAATGAATGAATGAAAATTAAATCGCTTTATTTATCAGCTGTCTAAAACTGAATTAAACAGACTGTTCTGATCAGTATCAAAAAATCTTGCTTGGTTAGATTTCATTTTAAAGCTGATCATATATTTCAGAGCTCGTGGGTCACCTGAACAATGTCACGTTCGGCTAGTTTTCCCCGTGAGGAAATCCTTATGTCATCTCCATCCAACTCCACCATGGCTACAAAGAAATGTACAATATTTAGGACCTTTAGGAAGACTTTGTCCCATAAACCAAAACAAATAGTATTGGGACAAACCCAAAAAATGTAAGTTGGTTTTCATCGCTCTTTTTTCTAGTTTTATTGTTTTAAAGATTGCACAAAATGTCAGATTAGATGAAGACCATTGACAGTCAGTGAAGTCTGACATTTTGACAGTTTTTTTTGACTTCTCTGCAGAACTATAAATGTGTGAAAGGTAAATGTTCAGTCTTACTGCCAGTTTTCACCTTTTAGCTGATCCTATGATTTCAAATTTAAATGTGTTTTCCAGCACCTCAGGTAAAGACATACATCATGATTTTTCACTGTCATTTCTGTATAATAATGTAGGTGATAAACGTTGTGTATGTTTTTTTTCAGTTTAATATTATTTATATTATGTAAATCAAAAAGGTAGACTTATGTACACTGTGTGCGTTAACATCTAAAAAACCTGAAACACGCCACCTATCCATCACAGGACAGCCACATATAACTGGGACAACTTGCTTATCTGTTTTTTTGTGAACAAATTAAAACTTTTTTTTTTTTGTGGTATGGCTCATCTACTCAGCATAATGAATGGACTACGCACATAATAAAGATTAATCTCCAAAATATTTTTAGGTCAAATTATTCAAACTAATATCAAATTTTCCACTTAAACATTTTATTTCATCATGAGAGTCCAGCCAATGTGAGACCCAAATATTGCCCCTCTAATCAGTCTTATTTATTTACCACCTTCACTGCATTTGCTCTGCTCAAGGGCATATAGTTATTGCGTTTGGGCAGTTCGACAGCTAATTACAAGAAGGCAGCAGAGCTTGCCTGTGCATTTAAAGGTTCATCACAGAGCTATTCATCATTTTTGTACTCATTTAAACTTTACAGGAGATTATAATGAGGGCTTCATGTAAACATGTAAAAAAAATATATTATGCAAAGCATTGTTAAAGGCAATCAAGTTTGCTTTAATAAACAGTAAGGAAACTTTGTGTGAATTTGTACTTACCATCAAATTCAGCCTGGCCTACACCAACAATGATGATCGACATGGGAAGCTTCGCACCCTGCAGTCAAATACATTTTTAATAAATGTTGTATTTGAAAATTTATTTATTTTTAAATAAAGGAGCATTTAAGGCATTAGATTTTAAGTTGGTCTCCTTGTACATGTATAATAGCTTTTTTACCACTTAGTATAAATTTTGGAAATGTGAACAGCATTTGTGAGATTAGACATTGATATTGGATGAGAGGATCTGGCTCACAGTCTCTGTTCCAATTCATTTTAAAGGTGTTGGATGGGGTTAAGGTCAGATGTTATGAAAGCCTTCTGTTTAAAAAGCAAAATCATCATATTAGATATTAATAAATTCAATTACCTTCTTTCTATCAATTAGTTTATTTAATTATTATTTTTAATCAATTTTATTAATATTATTATTGACATTATTATTATTATGAGTAGTAGTAGTAGTATTATCATAGATCCTCACAAGTGGTGCATTTACAGTTTTTTTTTCTTACTGAACTGAATCAGCTTTTCTATTTTTAGAAAATTTCACAATCTGTACATTCATGTCCTGCACTGTCACCGTTACCCAGTCACTTAAGGAAAATAAGTCCCCCACTGAGCCTTGGTCCTCACAAGGTTTATTTTAAAAATATAAACTTGTTTTTCCTTGCCACTGTCACTTTTTTCAGTGATTCATCAGCATGTTAAAGAAAAGAAATTATTATTATTATTATTATTATTATTATTATTATTATCATTATTTTTATTGCAAAATATTTAACAAGATAAGTAAAACAAAATGTCCTGTATTCTAAGTTATCCATGGTTAAAAATTAATCTGAAGAGAATTCCAGAGTGGAAATAGTAGGCGAGGGAGGATGGGGCATTATAACTGGCAACACCCATTTCTCCAACAGCCCGCCCAATCCACACCCACTCTGCAGATTTATGATTCATAACATATTGGCATTTATCCATCCTTTATTTAAAAAGTATTTCATATTAGCAGAGCAGACACAAAGCTGAAACAGAGAAAGAAAATTCTCTGAAAATTACCAAAAAAGGCAAAGAAGAACACCAATCAAAGATCAACAAGTTCGATTTGCTGACTAACATTTGATGATAATGCCTACTAGCTAAATGTTTCATTCAAAACACCACTGCCAGACTTTTTTTTACCTTTTACCTAAGCCGGTTTTCCTTTACTGTTTTATTCGTTATTTTCTCTGTCTCTTTTTTATTTCACCGTGGGCTCCTCTGTTCACCTCATGGTTATGTACCTTCCCTATAAATGTTTTTGTCTAAGCTGCTTAAGAAAGTCTCCTGTCACAGTAGGTAAGTACTGTCTTATTTACCTCACGTTATCTGTGTAAAAACAGCCGTTTGAGCGTCGTTACCCATTTGTGCCATCACCTCCTTTTTTGAATGATGGAATGAATCCAGAATAATGAAAAAACATAGTTTTACTGTTAGTATATAACATGTGAGAATATGGTTAAGCAGTACATACATACGAGTACATGTAAATTTCAATCAAAAAGGGTGTTGAGTTCCTACGAAAAATGTCTTTATTGTACATA
Organism: Corydoras maculifer; assembly: GCA_019802435.1. Classification (NCBI taxonomy): domain Eukaryota; kingdom Metazoa; phylum Chordata; class Actinopteri; order Siluriformes; family Callichthyidae; genus Corydoras; species Corydoras maculifer. Next base: position 23,951 of record JAFMOD010000921.1, read on the forward strand.
AAAATTTTCTATTTCTGTAACAGATAAGCAAATATGTTTCTCATTCTCTGCATACTCTAACTAATAACCACATAAAGATCAGTCATCCATTACCGCCACACCAATGCCATTTTATTGCTGGTGTGCATCAGTGCTAATGAGAAGTTTAATTCAATCTTTCTTTTTTTTGTTGTTCTCTGTACATTCTTTAGGTGTAAAAATCAATAGTTACGTTCACTTTCCATCCAAATGCATTATGTTTAAAGCCCTATTATTATTTTAATACAGAAAATATGTATGAAAATGTTTGATAAATATGAATAAATAGCCAGTACTGAAAAGCACCTATAACCCTGGAACAATTATTGTTCTATTGTTTAATATAAAGTTTCATTTAAATACTCAGTGTTCAAGTCTGTTATCAGCATTGACACATATTTAATTTATTATATGAAAAGTCATTCCACATTATTTAGTTTTTACTGGCTTTACAGTAATTCCTAATCAAACCAATTTTACTGGAATATGTGAACATACGATGTTGATGCTGAGATATGTCTGTAGCAAGAGATAAAAATGTGCATAATAACTGAATGGTGTACAGAAGTCTGGATCTTGGATGGAGCCTCCAGAATGAAAGACAAACATTGTAAGAAAGAGCAGCAGGCAAAATCTTAAAAGGAAGGTGTGGCTGTTCCAATGCTTTTATTAACAGTCGCAAATTCCCTTTAAATCCAGTCTGCTGTGAAATCAGGCCTCTCTGACACATGAATAGCTGGGAAAATCCTTCTGACCACATTTCTGTAGTTAATATAAAATAACAATAGGCTACTGTAGACACAAATCGAATGCATATGATCGGTTTTAATCATTCTCATACACCCTGTTTAAAATGGAAGGTCAATCCTATGTGACTGGAACCTGAAAGCATTATAACCAAGATATCGTTCAATATTAATGTAACTCTCTTTTTATAATATTTATAAATTGTTAAGATATTTTTATAAAATTTATAAATATGTATTAAACGCTGAAACCATTTTCTAATTCAAACACAGATTCATTATTACATTCTTGCAAATGCCAAATTATTAGAGACTAAATTTGAGACTATATGACTAAATGAATGTGAATCATTAAATAGTAAGAGTGTGTAGTAGAATTTTATTTTATTGTTGTGTTCACATAAAAAAACAAATAACAGTTATGCACTTTGCAGTATAAGAAACGATATTTGTATCAAAAAGAAATGTTTGGCTGAAATATTATTTCATATTTATTGCTTTTTTGTTGAAGTAATGAACATCATCTTCATAATATTCTGTTATCTTTAAAGTAAAAGTTTGTACTTACATTCACAATGGCCTCTTTGGTCTGTGCCATATCTGAAATGACTCCATCTGTTATGATAAGCAAGACGAAGTACTGGGAGCCGTCCTGAACAGCAGCGGCATACCTGCATAAAAAAAAAAAAAAGGCATTTAAAATGATTTTGGACAGGCATTGGACAGTGTGTGTGTGTGTGTGTGTGTTAAAATACACATATATAATATTTATGCTCCCTAGCAAAGTGAAGCCATTTTTACTGAGAAGTGGATTTCTTAAGACTACACAGCTGCTTAGTTCCAATCACTTGAGTTTCTTTGCATTGTGAAAGTGGAACTGATCTTATGTTCACTATTAAAATGGAGTTCTGTTTAACGCTGCTCATCACTAAATAGTTGTTTCTGACCACATACATTCCTCGAAGGTGGTGTTTATACCCCACTGTCTTTCCACTTTTTAATAATGTGTTGGACACTGCTTTAAAAAAAACAGATTTAGAAATGTTTAAATAAACTGTTTTATTACATAATATCATTTTCTACTGTACACGTCATTAATGTATTTATAAACTAATAAAGATATTAGAATAAAGATATCTCAGATAAACTGATTTTAAATTTCACTTAATATTCTCACATTGTAGCTGTATTATCTGGCAAAGAGATCAGACTCTATTAGCAAATCACAGAACTAGATCAGGACATCACCACTCAAAAGATTCAATGAGAACTTAAAACCCACCTGGCCACATGGTTGACAACAGGGGCAAAATTTGTGGGTCCATAAAGCTGGACAGTCTTTAGGCTCTGATGGTAAGCTTCCAAGATCCCCTCAATTCCATTACAGTACGGGTTTTCAATATTGCCATTCTGTAACAAAGACCCCCCCACTATCTGATTAACAAGAAAATTACTTAATACAGTCATAGCCAAAAGTTTTGAGAATGAAACAAATATGAATTTTTACAAAATCTACTGCTTCAGTTTTTATAATGGTAATTTGCATAAACTCCAGAATGTTATAAAGAGTGAGCAGCTTAACAGCAATTAATTGCAAAGTCAATATTTGCCTAGAAAATGAACTTTATCCCCCAAAACACATTTCAACTTAATTGCAGCCCTGCCTTAAAAGGAGCAGCTAACATAATTTCAGTGATTGCTCCATTAACACAGGTGTGGGTGTTGATGAGGACAGGGCTGGAGATCAATCTGTCATGATTAAGTAAGAATGACCCCACTGGAAGCTTTAAAAGGAGGCTGGTGCTTGGCATCATTGTTTCTCTTCTGTTAACCATGGTGATCTCTAAAGAAACACGTGCAGTCATCATTGCTCTGCACAAAAATGGCCTAACAGGGAAGAGCATCGCAGCTAGACAATCGCAGCTGGACAATCAGTCAGCACCTCAGTCAACAATCTATCGCATCATCAAGAACTTCAAGGAGAGAGGTTCCATTGTTACCAAAAAGGCTCCATGGCGCCCAAGAAAGACCAGCAAGTGCCAGGACCGTCTCTTAAAAGTGTTTCAGCTGCGGGATCGGGCTGCCAGCAGTGCAGAGCTTGCTCAGGAATGGCAGCAGGCCGGTGTGAGTGCATCTGCACACACTGTGAGGCGGAGACTCTTAGAGCAAGGCCTGGTCTCAAGGAGGGCAGCAAAGAAGCCACTTCTCTTCAGAAAAAACATCAGGGACAGACTTACATTCTACAAAAGGTACAGGGAGTGGACTGCTGAGGACTGGGGTAAAGTCATTTTCTCTGATGAATCCCCTTTCCGATTGTTTGGGACATCTGGAAGACAGCTTATTCTGAGAAGACGAGGTGAGCGCCACCACCAGTCTTGTCTCATGCCAACTGTAAAGCATCCAGAAACCCTTCATGTGTGGGGTTGCCTTTCAGCCAAGGGAATCGGTTCTTTCACAGCCTTGCCTAAAAACACAACCATAAATAAGGAATTGTACCAGAATGTCCTCCGAGAGCAACTTCTCCCAACCATCCAAGAGCAGTTTGGTGATCAACAATGCCTTTTTCAGCATGATGGAGCACCTTGTCATAAAGCAAAGGTGATAACTACATGACTGAGGGAACAAAACATAGAGATTTTGGGTCCATGACCTGGAAACTCCCCAGATCTTAATCCCATTGAGAACTTGTGGTCAATCATCAAGAAACGGGTGGACAAACAAAAACCTACACATTCTGACAAAATGCAAGCATTGATTGTGCAAGAATGGACTGCTATCAGTCAGCATTTGGTCCAGAAGTTGATTGAAAGTATGCCAGGGAGAATTATAGAGGTCCTGAAGAAGGGTCAACACTGCAAAGATTGACTTGCTGCATTAACTCATTCTAACTGTCAATAAAAGCTTTTGTTACTCATAATATGATTGGAATTATATTTCTGTATGTGATAAAAACATCTGACAAACACACATAAAAACCACAGGGCAGCAGATCATGTGAGAATATAATATTTGTGTCATTCTCAAAACTTTTGGCCATGACTGTACAATATTTGACATATTTATCCATCCATCCATTCTCTTCCACGTTATCCTTCACTACGGTTGCAGGGGGTTCTCCATGCCCATCAAGGGGAGAACGTTTCGGGCACTGGGCAGATACACCCAGAACAGGGTGCCACTCGCTGGGCACACACTCACAAACCCCATTCTTTTTGGGGCAATTTTTGAGAATTCAATTGACCTTGATCCATGTTTTTGGACTGTGGGAGGAAACCAGAGAACCCGGAGAAAACCCACGCGGACACAGGGAGAACATGGAAACTCCACCCAGATTGGGTTTCAAACTGAGAGGCGAACATGTTAATCACTAAGCCACCGTGCTGCCTATATATAATATAACACAATAATATAATATATATAATTAGGATAATCAGAGTAGAAAATAAATGTAAGTGTTAAATAAAAAATAACAATATACCATGCATCATATCATTCAAATATTCTTTTAAAAATAAGACATACAAACTGACCAGTGGGAACTCATGGGACACTCGTCCATCAGGGGGTAATTTTGCCCCGAAGCCCAGAGCAGGAAACATTTTATCACTGTCATAATCCTGGATGATTTCTCCAACTGCCTTTAGTGCCATGGCATAGGCGTTCATCTGGTATGGATTCATATAGTGGAGGGATGTGGACTGTGAGGGATTACCTAAAGATCACAAATCAGATTACATCCAAAGTAATAAATAAAAGGTAAGAAGTCCTAAACATCTAATTTGTCTACACACACACACACACACACACACACACACACACACATGGGTTTGTTTTGTTGTTTTTATTTAATGGTAACTATTGCACTTTGGGGGGGTCAGGATCGGAATACTGTAAAGCTGCTTTGTGACAATGTATCTTGTGAATGTAAAAAGTGGTAGATAAATAAATTATTTGTATAGATGAAGGTTATTATAACCCCACTGAAGCTCCTCTCCTAAATAAACCCATAATAATAATAATAATAATAATAATAATAATAATAATAATAATAATAATAATGATATCATAAAATGGTAGCATCATTTAACATATATGAAAGAGAGTTCGTCCTTCAGTGGTTCTGCTGTGTGTAAATTTGGTTTCTATAAAACACCTTAACAAATAATCTGTACCTTTTAAGATCCTTATTGCAATCCTGCTGTTGAATGTGATGAAAACTAACTTAGAGCAGCCTCGAAACAGCACAAGAGAATTGTTCATGTTTTTTATTTAGCTGTTGCAAACAAACCCTGAACAATCCTTCAGGCGATCCTCCATAACAAGAGGCCCTCCAGCATTATACATTGCTTGATATTTTCAGTTTTATATTAGCTGGGATATAAAAAGTCTTATCTACATTACTTACATCTAAAAGCATTATGATTATTAGTAAAAAGGGGTCTGATTTATGTAGCAGCACAGGTAAAATTGGGTAAAAGCCTATTTGGAACAAAACTTCCATATGACATTCACCACATCAGGTGTTCTGTTCAACATAGCATTGCATTACAGCATTATTGCATCATAAATGCACAAGTGTTTAATAATTATCCACAAGCATTCCTTCACTTTATTTGTTAAAGAAAAACTCATTAAAAATCACTTACCATTTGAGGCTGTGAAATCAATAGCTACTGTGAAATTGATCTGAGTCCTAGAAAGAACAGCAAGCCAAAAAAACAAAAGGTAAAAAAAAAACTATGTCATTCGGGCTTCGAAGCCAAAAAATTTGTTGTGTGACACTCACAATTCATATTAGTTATGCTTGTGGAAAAATAATCACCAAAAAGATCAAAGTGGGTGGATGGTGGTGTAATAATAATAATAAAAGACATGGAAGATGTGACATTCGTACAAATTAGGTGCATTTCTGTATGTATAGTAACGAGTCTATAAATACACTTAAGCATGACCTACAGTTAAGTTTCTTATTTTTCTGAGTGATAGTGTTATGTGCCAGAGGTGCATCAAGCTAAGGACAAATTAGGTGAAGTTGAAACAACCCCCCCACCCCATTTCCCACATCCCTGTGTGATGCAGGCCATTACAGATACGCCACACTATAGTTGCATTTAATCATAAAGTGTGAAGCTAAGTTAAAAGAATATTTATATTTATTAAATTTATAGCTTGGATCATAATTGGGAACTACACCGCACTCAGACACTGGGGGGAGACAGAGACCAGCTGCTTTGGAAGAATCTGCTCATCACTTTGCTTTTCCCTATTTAAGCATTGGCTGTACTGGCTAGACAATGTGGTCTGGGTGTATCTTTCATGGCCTTAAGTAACGTTCTGCAAACATATCTGAGTAAGATTTACTTCCTGATGAAATTGGCACTTGGGTCCAACTGTAATAAAAATTTTAGTTAACCTTAAACAGCAAGTCTGAACCAGATATAAACCCAGCAGACTTGTCAAAAAAGCTATAACCAGGAGGCATGAGCACATGTGACACCATTCATAATCTCCTTCCCATCACATCTAGAACTCAATACCATTAAAAAGAGAACAATACAGGGCATGAGATCCCCCACAAAAGATATGTGGGTTGTTGTAGAGGGTTGTTTTGTGTTCCCTTGGTTAGGCAGCATTCCTCCAAGGCAGACTTCATTGGTCTGACGTGGGTCAGGGGGTACCCACAATTTGTAATTTTGTTTGTTGCTTCACTGATGTCATAAGGCTAATCTTTGTTCTATACCTTGTAAAGGTAACCTGTGGTCAGTCATTATGGGTAATGGTGCTGAACATTATGGGTTGTTGGTGATAACACTGCAGACTTGAGAAAAGCCATGATAAGCAGAACCATGATAACAAAGAAATAATATAATGAAATAAACAAGACCATTAAAGAATAAACTAAAACTTACAGCATAAACCATGAGCCCAAAAGCTAGCAAAAATGAAAAGAAAACAATAAAAATGGTAAAGCAACACCTAGAGAGTGTGAGTAACTAAAGCAGAGCAGAGAATGAAGATAAACCAAAATTTAGCAAGAAATGGTTTTGTTAATGGCAGGACCGTGAATGAAATTTGTGAAGGGAGTTTCTTGCAATTTTTAAGTTTAAAGAAAGAAATCAAAGAATCATGTTTGATTCTGTGTTTTTATGTTCATCTTCAGTTGTCTGCAAAGGTTTTCGTGGAGTGTTGTTTATATAAAAGAGTTTTCCTTTTCCATTTATTATTTTATTGGTGTTCTCCTGTCTCATTAGTCTCATTTTTAAGTCAGTAACAAAAAACAAAATGAACAACAAGGGATTATAAGGTATTTACAATTTAATTCATCCATTCATTCTCTCCCGCTTTATTCTCTATTAGGGTCGCGTGGGGGGGGGGGGGGGAGGTTCCTCATGCCCATTCAGGGGAGAAGGTTTCGGGCGCTGGGCAGATAGACCCAGAACAGGGCGCCAATCTATCACTGGGCACACACTCACTTACACAGACACACTCTATATGGGGCAATTTGGAGAACTCCATTGACTTGATCCATGTTTTTGGACTGTGGGAGGAAACCGGAGAACCCGGAGGAAACCCACGCGGACACGGGGAGAACATGGAAACTCCACCAGGATGGGGATTCGAACCGGGAATCCCTAGTGCTGAGAGGAGAACATGCTAACCACTAAGCCACCGTGCCGCCTTTGCAATTTAAAATTCTACCAAATAAAATCAGTGAACAATGAATTAATTAAATAACGTTCATTAAATGAATAATGTTAGTTACATGTTTTAATGTCATATTTAACACAGTGAAGCAAACAGACATTCGAATGCAGACTCCATATGTACAAGTCTTAATTGCTACTCACCCTCCTTTAATGTAATCGAGGAAAGTAAATTCTGATTCCACTGAAAATGAGAGCAGAGTGACCTGCGGGCGTAAATGAAAAACGTTGTTCAACATGCTGAACCTGGACGTGCACTATTCTGACTGTCTGAAGTTGTGCGTAGTTTTTTTGTGATAACCCACTGTAAGAAATGAAAAGCCTGCTTCATGTCCTAAAAGTGGACAGAAATTTAAATTAAGATGTCTAAGTATAAATTAAAATAAATGATATTACTATAATTTAAAGAAGAGTAAAGCATAATGGTTAACCTCGTCGATCAGCATCATTCTTTTTTTTGCTCAGTTGATTCTGCAGTTTATTTAAAACACATCAAACAGAACAATGTTCTGGATTTTCAGTCAATGAGACACCCATTACTTCTAAAGCCTTGATCATGTTTTATTTATTAACATGATGCTGGATTTACGGAAATATAAAGGTACATTTCTTTCTGTTATATCCTTCACCCACAGATCTTCAATCTCTTCAATCTGAGCCAGTTTGTAAGACATTGTGCAGTTGAAACCAGTTAATATGGAAAGCTCACATTCTCTGAAGGTGTGTACTGTTGTTTGGATTCAGCTAAAAAATCAGTGTGTGTGTGTGTAAGAATGAATGCATGTTATGTTAGTAATGAAGATTTAACTCACTGTTCCAGAATTAACATATTTCTTCTTTTTCATCTTCTTCTTTAAATTCACTACCTACAAACCAGGAAATGTGTCAATTAGAAACTAAGGAATCTGCTGGTAACCCACCCATCCATCCACCCACCCACCCACCCATCTATCATCTTACGTTTCGGGCGCTGTGCTGATACGACCACCCAATCCATCACTGCGTGCACACACACACACACACACACACACTATATGGGGTAATTTGGAGAATTCAATTTACCTTGATCTATGTTTTTGGACTGTGGGACAAAACCAAAAAACCCGGTGGAAACCCACGGCGACACGGGGAGAACATGCAAACTCCACCCAGATTGGGATTCGAACCGGGAATCCCTAACGCTAAGAGATGAACGTGCTAACCACTAAGCCACCGTCCCACCTTGCTGGTATCCCATTAATCTACAATATTAATTAATCTACAATATTTAAACTGCAATTAAATATCTATAATCCAAACCAATGTTTTTTTTTATTTTACTACAAATAATTCCTCTCTTGAGGACACAAATTATCCTAACGAAGTGGAGTGTAAAAACAAAAGACTAAAACCTCCTATAAGGTTGTGCAATTATTGGAAACATCAACAAAAAACTGAAAATATATAACAATAATGAATTTCTATAAATCAAAATGATATTTAAAAGTTTTAGAGAATAAACTTCTTAGGATTCCTATAATGATGCTCTGTAAAGGATTGTGAAAATCCAGAGGTGCTGCTCACTGCTGAGTGTAACGATACTGCTGTTCACAATTACAGCGCTGCTGAAGATGGAGCGACAACCTCCCTTGTTAGTTAAGCTAACAATTCAAAGGTAGACATCTAGTCCAGTGACTAGTTTGAATATCACATGATTAGATGCAAAGAGATGCAAAAATTCACAAATTGTAAGAACATTGAAATTGCACAGTGATGTTATTTTGAGCATTATCATTAACACTGCACAAATTTCATTTCTTTTGGAACTCACATGGATCACTTTGAATTCCTTCATTCAAATATAAATCATATATTCACAGGTTTCAACACTCTTCCATGTATGCACTGTTAATAAATTACGGCTCCTGGAAAGGTGTGTGGGAATCGTTTCCTGCATGGAACCCTGCAATTATTTAATGCAAGGAAGTAAACCGCCTTCACATGTGACACATATAATTCTAAAGAGAAGCTTAAAGCCCCTTAAGTAAAAGTGAAATTCAATTGTTGAGTTATTACAACTAGAAAGCAGAATGATTTAATACATCAATTCAGCACTCTGATTTACTCAATTTTTGTTTTTAATTCGTTTAATTTGTCTTACCATGTTTTAATTAAAAACAAGGTAAAAAAAAAATCTGTCTCCACATTCAATGCAAATTTGAGAAAGTGGCAGATGTTTCTGTCTGCAAATGAAAAAAAAGAAACAGAGGCAAAGTGCACCCAACCTGCTAAGACCTCAAAGCCAGTATTCAACAGAAACGTATCAGCATCTTAAACCTTATGTTAATGTTAAGCACATTTAATCCAAACAATTAGATTTGCATTGCTAGCATCAATTGCTAATTAGGTTTAACACATATTGTTAAAAAAAGTTCTCAAAATAGCTAATAAGTTTTATTATTTATTATAAGTATTATAATTATTTATTATATTTTATTATAATAATAATCAGGCGGCACGGTGGCTTAGTGGTTAGCACATTCGCCTCTCAGCGCTAGGGATTCCCGGTTCGAATCCCCATCTGGGTGGAGTTTCCATGTTCTCCCCGTGTCTGCGTGGGTTTCCTCCGGGTTCTCCGGTTTCCTCCCACAGTCAAAAAACATGGATCAAGTTAATTGAATTCTCAAAATTGCCCCATATAAAGTGTGTATGTGTGAGTGAGTGTGTGCCCAGCGATGGATTGGCGCCCTGTCCTGGGTCTATCTGCCCAGCGCCCGAGACGTTCTCCCCTGGATGGGCATGGGGAACCCCACCGCGACCCTACTAGAGGATAAGCGGGAGATAATGAATGAATGAATGAATAATAATAATCAAATTATTATGTCAATGTTGTTTTTAGCTTGTTATGTCAGATACAGCGGAACAAGCAAAATATTTAATATTTTTTTAAAACCACTCCTATATTAAATTATTTTATCCTAAATTAATTCTGCTTGTGAAATATGAAAATGGGCAATTTATCCATAGAAGACAAAAATTTATTTTTATAAATTTATTTAGTTACTTTAGTATGTATGAAAGGAAAGAGGCAACCTCTTTAGATTATTTATTCTTATTACTTATTTTTTTAATAGCATATATATCAACCAGGCAATCATCACTGCAAAGCAAATTCCAAGCTTTTAAAGCCAGGAACACAAACAAAATGATTTGGCGGCATCACCCAGCGGAATGGAACCTCACGAGAAGAGCAGCAGCAGAGGCAGGACATTGCATATTCATGTTTGAAAGATTTTGCTTGATAACAGTAGATTATTAACAGTAAATATGGACTGACATGTGGCAATGGTAAAAAAAACACCAGAGATCAGATGGCAAAGTTTTAATGAGTTCATCTGAAGGCTGAAGTCACGGGATAATTGGAAGTTTCAAGACATTGTGAATACACTCACCTCATACACGTTGAACTGGCTTTGACCTCGGGCTAGCTCACGGTAGCTGGTGGTGAATTCACCAATGAAATCATGGCTGAAAGTAAATAATGAACTGAATAAGACTTTTACATGCATAAAACATAAGGTTTATTGCTATTTATGACATCCTGACATTTCCGTTACGTACTAAAGATGAATCATCAGTGTCTTTTTTAAATGATTATTTCTATGTTCAGTTGGGCTGCCATGTTATAACCGAGCAGTCTTTCTATCACGTTTGCTAAATTGAGTAAGCTAATACCTATTTTTTATTCAAACATAATTGAAAAAGGGATAAACTGAATTTTGCATACAGTGCTTATACACAGAGAAATATTTCCTCCACATTTAACCCATCTGTGCAGTAAAACACACACACACACACACACACACACACACACACACACACTGAGCGTAGTGAGCACATGTGAGCGCACAGCGCCTGGGCAGAAATTGGGGTTAGATGCCTTGACCAAGTGCATTTCAGCCATGGCCCTGGTTGCGACTGGGAATCGAACAGGGAATCTTCAGATCACAAGGCTGGTTCCTTAACCTCAAGACTATGACTGCCCCAGACTTTAAAGATCATCGTAATACTTTCTGAACATGGAACTATAACGATCCCTTAAATCACATGTGGATTGAACAGAGATCAGAGATGAAGTTACTAACCTTCCATCTCGGTCCCAATCATACACCTCCACTTTAATTGTTCTGAAAAGAAAAGAAGTGTGTAAATAAGAGTTCATCAGTGCAAATAGAAATGAAACAAAAACAAAATAAAATAAAATGATTCACGTTCCTCTGGGTGGAGTTTCCATGTTCTCCCCGTGTCTGCGTGGGTTTCCTCCGGGTTCTCCGGTTTCCTCCCACAGTCCAAAAATATGGATCAAGTTAATTGAATTCTCAAAATTGCCCCGTTTAGAGTGTGTCTGTGTGAGTGAGTGTGTGCTCAGCGATGGATTGGCGCCCTGTCCTGGGTCTATCTGCCCAGCGCCCGAAACGTTCTCCCCTGGATGGGCATGGGGAACCCCACCGCGACCCTAATAGAGGATAAAGCGGGAGATAATGAATGAATGAATGAATGATGATGTTAATTATATTTAGTCTATGAGTTCTAATTAATCATTCCAAATTCTGTCTATCCACTTCCTTTCGTAACGTTTCACCTGGCAGCTTCCAGATGTGTTTCAACCAATCAGATTTTGAGTCGGCAACACCAAGGCCTTCTTGCAGGCGTACATTAGGTCAGTGTATTCGTGCCCTCTGATTGGACAGTCAGAGTATTAAGCTAATATTATGACAGAAATACACCTCCACTTTTAGAATTACCTTCGATGGCAATAAAAATGCTTTTCTTGATGAAACTAATTGAACTCAATTTGATGAAAAAAAGAGGGATGAATTTTGTGTACAAATAATCCGCATTTATTTTTTGGTGAGTGTTATTTTTCATTAATAATATTGCAATTTTATGAGGTTATTGCTGGTGATTCATTATTCTGGCTGCATAAGTTCTTTATCAGTGTTGAAATGGCTCTTTATATTGCACTAACATGTTAATAGATTCATTCAAGAGCATTACTGAGAGCCTAGGTGTAAAATGCACGGCACGTCACTGATTTTTAGGCATCTGATGTATATCATTTTAAATTAAACTATGTATTTCTGCAAATACGATCCATTTAATTCCTCAATGCAAACAGCAAATAAACTCATTTAGTTTTATTTGCTGTAATCTCTGCAGCAAAAACATTCACCGTTCACTTTCTTTGACATGTTGATGTTTAGTCATCAGATAATCCCATAACAGCAGAGAGATTGAAAGGATTAGAATGGGGTTCACATTGCAGTTTACTCAAGAGTTGATCAGAAAATAAAATATTCCCACCTGCCTTCGTTAATGGAGATACAACATAAAATCCCAGAAGCAAGTCTGTTTGTAGCTTTTTAGAAAATGCTTTTGCAATTTTAAACTAATTTCATTTCAAACATCTCTGGTCACAAGTAAAGAGACAGAGGATCACAAGTCATTAAGATGTTTACTAAAGACATGACTAATTTTCCGCAGTCCTTGCTGTTGTCCTTGACAAAGTTGGAATGTCAATTATACAAAAAAATACTATGTATAAATACCATAAAGGACACAGAGAGCTTTTCAGTAGATATGGTCAAGCCTTTTCGGAGCTTATAAGAGGTTTTGCCATTAAAATGTTATCATTAAATTAGACTAATATCTTTCTAATAGCTTTTACTCTACTTTTCTTATAAGGTCTGACCAGCACAGTACTTGGAATCATTGAAATCATATAATCTTCCATTCAATCACTGCAATTGATCTAAAATTATATTGTCCCTGTTTTATACTTGAAATAATTTCAACCTCTCGTTCTGGTTAAAAAAAACTGTTAAAAAATGTACAAAAAATAACAAACCCACATCAACCAGACTACAAAACATCAGTCAACAAGCAAAAGGAAAAAAAAACTTCACTACATCAGGATGAGCAGGTGGATCCATCTTTGCTGATCGTTAACTTCAGAGGTTTTAAATCAGTCACCTGAGTGCTTTGTGTTCTGACACCTGTAGGAAAGTGTTGTCAGGACAAACCCCTGGGCAGCTGTCAATCGCCAGTCCCATCGATGGGCAGAGATAGCTTTTGAGTGCATCCAGCTCATTAAAGTGAATGTGGAAATAAGGATTAACAGTGTTCAAGGGCTGGCGGCAAAATATCCAGTGGGGCTTTTCAATGCTGCCCTGAGCCCTGATCAAAATGGGAGGTGAGGAGGTTTTGACAGCTGAAGCCTCTTACTTTGAGGTAGCTCTTATGAACTGACATCTCAGAAAGCCACACACCACAACTCTGACGTACTGAGCTGTGTCTCAAAATACACTACATGCAAGTTTATTAAGAGCTACAAACACTGTCTGCGAAAGTTTGAATTTAGTCCTGAATTATGACATATGAAATATCTATTCACACTGTTAATAAATCACTGTCTGCTACATAATGAGTAAAAAAATCACTAGTATGTTACATACAGTAGACATCAAGTTCTAAATAAAAATTCCACAAGTGAACTACAAAACCAGAAGCCATTTTAAAGTAAGCAGTTTGTGGAACCTTCATTGAATTGATTTTAAATGAGTAGTGTAACCGTTACAGTGGCAGGGGTGGGCACGGGGAATACTTGGTTTAATTGACCTTTGTAATTGTAACATCACATTTGAAGTTGCATTTACAGTATATTACATACTCATGTATTTAAAATCCCTACTCCTTAATCAGTAAAATATAACTTATTTCCTAAAACTAGGAGCTACAGTTGCAAAGGTGCTTTTAGGGACAACTTTAGCCCCTAATTTATGAGATAAAATCACTGAGCATGTTGGATTTACTACAGCTGTTTATTGCAGAGTCCTATAAAGATCTTATAACTGTCTAACAAGACAGACCTGACTAAGAATGGCAGCAACACAGAATTACAACAAGTAGAAAATATTTAAATAATAAAATAAAAATATAGAACATCTTTTATTTCTGTATAATGAATGTGACTTTAAGCACCATCAAACTAGACCTGCTTATATGCTGATGACTGGCTGATTATACTTCATTAGTATTGTAATTAAACATCATTTAAATTGTTTGTATTGGAACAAATAAAAAGAAAAAAGTTTGATCTAATCTGATTTCACACAGAAATGCAGAGCTGGACTGGACAAAGGGCACTGTATGATCAACCAGTTCAAAAGAGAAAACTCGATTTAAAAAAAGAAGAACTAAGAAGCCCCTAAGGATGTAAGAACCACCGTTCTCACAGAATAAGGCGCTAATACTGCTGAGCCTTGGTCCTCACAAGGTTTCATCTTTAAAAAAACAAAAGAACCCTTTGAAACTGAGAGATCTGGTTCAGTTTGTATAATACAAGATTAAAGGTTATTGGAACTATTAAGTTATTGTTTCCAAAGGTCAAGCTTCCAAATATTTAATATAGTTTGGCAATACATTTTGTAGAAGGTCTGTGCAAACAAAAAAAAAATGAACAGATGAATAATGCAGCATTTGTATCCATAATATTGTTGTTCTGGCAGAAGTGGTGCATAAGAAAAGTGATGAGGTGACCATACCTTACAGTATATTGCATTTATAAATTCCACTTGAGAACTACTTGAGTTAAGTTTGTCTGTATACTGTCAATTCATTTAAAATAACTATTCAACCTCCCTGGTGTTCCCTTTTACTAAGACTGAGGAATGTTCTGAGGACCCAAGATTATAACAACTAGTTGATAGATAAAGACTTATGGACATAATGTAAAAATGTAAAGAAAAAAAAGCTCTAGTTAAAAGTTAAATTAAAGTTATCTTACCGGTCAAAGTCCCCATTGCAGAGAGCCCTCACTGGTATGGTGAAAGACTGCCAGACCGGATTCAGGGTGTTCTTCACCACTTCCGTCTTATGACAGATGGTAAATCTTCACGTATGGAGGACAGATGTAACAAAAGACGGAGATGTTTAATTACTCAGAAGTAAAACACCACACAGCAGTGTGGCACTGAGCTGCATCCTTTAGCTTTAAAATCCCACCTAACAAGCCACATGGGAATACAAATTCTGTCCATAATTCAAAGCTGTATATAATTACTGACAGTCATGTGTTTAACCAACACAAACAAACCCATGTATGCACACATCTCATCTGCTAAATGTTTAAATGACCTCCCCAACTTTAGCTGTAATGCTAAGACATTCAACACTTTCTGTAATTCAATTTATTAAAAAAATAGCACAGGCGGTTTCATTTACAGGAGCATTTCATGTAAAGTCTAAATCTTTATTGATCAGAAATCATCTGTTACACTGCAGTGCTCACACATGATGATCGTCTGATCTGGACTGAATACTTAATCTTTTTAAGTAATACATCAGCATGTCCCACATGTCTGTATTTTTTGAATATTATTTCCTGTATTGTTTTTTTTATAATGAATTGTAATTTTCTTAATTCTCACATCAAAGTCAGAGTTGTGTCATTTGTCAATCTGAGATTATGCACCCATAGGGTCACGGTAAAATCTGTTTACTTTTATGGAATTTAACTGATAATAACCTTATTACGATACATATTTTAAAGATCATTTGTATTTGACTAAACTTCACTGTTCTTATTTCTTTTGATGGCATTGGATTAGGGAATGAATGTATTCAGTCTCATGTGGATTATCACACAGTTAACAATGAGAATCAGATTACAATACTCATTATTTAGTAATAAAATAAGAAATAAAGCCCTGCTTTCACACTAAAATGAAAAATAAGAACTCACGTTCCATCTTCATTACTTCTATAAAAGACCATAAAGGGATCTGACTTCCCAAAAAAGTCCTTCTTGTCCAGCTTATTGGCACAAAACTGCATAGTTGCACTATCCTGCAAAATGAAAAGTTATTACAGGATTAGACATTGTGTGGACACCTTTTCTTTTAGTAGAGGAGGGTAAGGAACTTTTGGTTTAAGAGAAGTGTTCATGAAATAAATAAAGGTCTATGTAAAAATCCCCAAAGTGCATATTAAACCAACTGTGAGCTTATTTTTATCATTTCAGCACATTATCTTTAATGTGTGTTCATCAGCTGATATCATGAAGCAGAGGATTTAGAACTTTATTATTATGTTTAACCTGATGATTATTTTCTTCTCTTTTAGCATAATTGACATTATTATAATATTATTATAATAATATTTATTATAACTGACAACGTCATCAGATATCTGAGACAAAAATTCAAACCCAGCCTTCAGCTCTATTTGGTTTTAACACAGAATACAAAAGAATAGAATAGAATAGAATAGAATGCCTTTACTGTCACTGTACACAGACACAATGAGATTAAAAGCTTCTCCCTTTCAGTGCAACATATACATAAAATGTACATAAAATTAAAAACCAAAACAGTTCTGAAGCACAATTTACATATTTACAGAAGTTACGTATTAAAGTAACGCTGTTTTTTAGAGGGAATGGGATTGTCACTGTAATAATGATGATGATGAGTAGTATAAAAGTGGCGGCAACAGTGGCTTAGTGGTTTAGCACGTTCTCCTCTCAGCACTAGGAATTCCCGGTTCTAATCCCCATCTGGGTGGAGTTTCCATGTTCTCCCCGTGTCTGCGTGGGTTTCCTCCAGGTTCTTTGGAGTTCTCCAAATTGCCCCATATAGAGTGTGTATGCGTGCGTGTCTGTGTGAGTGAGTGTGTGCCCAGCGATAGATTGGCGCCCTGTCCTAGTTGTATCTGCCCAGCGCCCGAAACTTTCTCCCTTGGATGTTTCACCCTAATATAGGATAAAGCAGAAGATAATGAATGAATGAATGAATAGTATACAAGTAAATGTGGTCAGCTCCTCTGATGCACAATTTAAAATAAATAAATCAAATTAAGATTGGTGAAAAAATGTATCAGCTCTGCTTCATTTTCAGCGCTGTTTAAAATTATAAATGATTAATAGAGAAAAGCATTACATTAACAATTTAAAAAAATGTATATAATCTGAAAACAGTCTGTAATGAAAACAGCCCTGTGGTGCAAATGTGCCTCATTAAAGTCATAAACCAGATAAAGAGATGTGTTGTACTAAAACATCCTGCAGAGAGACGATCAATGTTTTCATTCCCTAATTTGAACATAAATTCAACTTTATGATCAGAGTTCCGGTGCACAATGGTAAATTGGACAGCTTTGTAAGGTTCCCTTCCCTTTTTATTCCGTAAGTGGTCTCAAGGGAAGGTTTCTGTAACATATGCTGAAGACTTGTCAGGAAATGCAGGCGGGCGGGCGGGCGGGCAGCCCTCTGGGGTTCCATTAATTTAAACAAACTACAGTTCAGTGTTAAGCAGGTAGTGCACACAGCAACCCTAACTGTGCAGTGGAAATAAAAAAACTTTATTTTAATATTCAAGGCAAATTTAATATGTTGACAGTTGTTTCATTTCGTAAACACTAAGCCTACGTTAAAGTTCTGATTCTAGTTGAGACATTTAAATTTAGGCTTAAATTAGACAGAACAAATTATACCATATTATTACCCATTTTTGTTTTTAAAGAACAGCATGGATGATTTGCACCCTAGCTTACCCCAGATAGTTACTCCATTAGAGCGCGGTGAATAGAAAGCACGCTTCAGCGGAGATGATCATATGAAATGTATAACTGATTGAACTGTAATACACTCAGTCTTCTGGGTATCATCATCTTTGGAAAACAGCGAACTAATACTACCTCTGTACGTGATGAGCGCAGGAGAGCACATGTACAGCGCTTCAGAGGAAAGAACACATAATGCATAACAAAACATGCACATTGACCCACACACAGTCACACCAATGATTCTGTAATTTCAGCTCAAACGCCTGCTGTTGGCATTATACACAACTGAACAAATAATGAAGAGGTGCAACAGTGGGGCAATTTAACTCTGTAAGATGTAAATGAATATTTAAAACATGCCACCATCATGAACACTATCAAAAAAAGACAAGCTGAGCACTCCACATCTTTGTTGGACCATGACGAGGTCTGTTTCGAGTGGTTTGTTGAGGTCTGTTCCGGTTAAACCACGGTCTCAGTTTCAGGGTGTTGTATCTTCTAATAGCCGAAGCCATTTTTAAGTAGAACCACAATTCTTAATTTCAGATTTGAGAGTTCTTTGCCATGCTGTGCCAACTTTCAATGACAAGGAGAGCGTGTCGGAGTGCTAACAAAAGTGTATTTTATTGTTAAATATTAGATCACAGCATTAAAATGAGCCCGCTCACAGAAACCTTGATTAGGACAAATTATAAAAGCATGCAGCATTGAATAAAAACCTCTTCACCTGATTATAGTGATGTTAACAAAACCCATCTCAGTGGATGGGAAGTGGAAGTGATCTACACAGAAATGTTACATTCATAAATGATTGCAAGCAAAACTTATTTAAAGCTCTTGTGCTTAATATATGTGCTTAAGTAATTTTGTCACAAAAAAAAACAAAACTCATATAACTCATATTTTTTGGCACAGGCTTCAATACCACCCCCCCCCCCCCTATACACACACCAATCTTGATATTTTGTATGGAAGGCATTCAAAGGTATATTTTTAAACATCCTCCACAGAAAATGTTACTCAGAACCACGGCTGAATATTCCCCTCAGACTCTTATCCAACGTTTCAGAAAAAAAATGCATTGTAATGCAAAAATATGCTTCATGCAACCCACACTGTATATTCACTAAACCTCCATTTTTACAAATAAGCAACAGCCTGAATTCACAATCAGCACTCAGATCTGAGACTGTTCATCAGGTCTCCTATCTAAAATCTGAAAACTTTACAGTTCTCACAAAATCTCAGTCAGATGAGGAGCCCATGTTCTTCTGAAAAGTTCTAAATCCTGTTTCCTTACTTAACTGGTTTCCTCAAAGTAAGAAATGTAGAATGACACTAAGGATTGTACTTCAAGAGAACATCTCAACTAAAAATGAAACATTTGAGAGAAAGAGTTGGACATAAAATAAAAAAAAACTTTTGCTTTATTTTAAATGAACTCAAAAGTAATCTGTTTTTACTCTCCTTATCAAAAGAGTTTTTTTCGTATTGTGTGCAGCAGCTCTCCACATAAAAACGTAGCTTAAAGAGAGTGTATAGTGCATCTATATGGTCATCTAAGGCCTCTGTTGGCACAGTGTTTAAAGAACAGTAACCACTTTGAACTTTACCAAGTTTGAAAGTAAATGAGTTGCACAAACTTTTTACAATTTTAAATTTAAAGAATATCCTAAAACTCAATGCAGTTAACATTAGATAAAGGGTTCATCAAACTAAATATCTTGGTTTAACAGTTTAATACAAATCATTGTTTATGTTAATATGTTCTTAAAAAACTTAATATAATTGAATCTTATTTTATTTATGCCTCTGCTGACGTGCATCTGCTCTGTTTCCTGTAATTAGCTGCATTTAATGACTATAAAGCAAAAAAGAGGCTACTCTATTATTTATGTATCAAGCTAAAAAATGGCAGCTTCCATAAATTCTCTGATGAATTTCATAATGATTATATTAGACTAATTAACTCGGTACAACACACGTCGGCATCTGTCATATGTTCACACTGTATGGTGTTCTTGTTCTGATGAGTTCCTGGCAGCACAGTGCAGTCAGGATAATTATAAAAACATTATTGAATCTGACAATATTTTGATAAAAGGTCAGTTTGTTAAAAGAGAACCTGGTGCAAGAGAAAATATATTTAATTTTGAATTTAAGTGCAAAACTTACACTGGACTTACTACTGATCAAACTAATGACCTTCTGAAAAGGCAGGAACGTCTGGAGCATGTTTTGGCCACATGACATACAACACTTATCACAAACATGTAACACGTACCCTGCAGTTTCCCAGTTCTTCCGCTGACGGGATGATGGTACCACATTTCTTCCCAGGGATCCCCCTGCAATCAAAGCAAAGTGTTAACTCATGCTGCAAAGTGAGAACTGAACAGATGTTACAGAAAACAGCAGGAATAAGACAGGAGTCCAGCTATGAAGCATGTAAACTGCTGTGTAAGTCATGGAGAAATAGCAGAAGCATATTATTAAATGACTGTGACATGGTTTCCATCTATTCTGAAACGGTAGCTTTTGCGTATTAAAATGCTTCTAAAGGCATTTTGCAACCACCAATTGTTATAAGAGTTATAAGAGCTGTGAATAAATAGACATTTGCGAGAACACCAATCACTCAGATTCAGAATGACTGAAGGTAGCAGGATCTCTCATGTTGAAAACTGCAAAGTACACAGTTAAATATTCACTCTGACAACCGGGTGCAGTGTATTTTTCAAGCATTTTACACTTGATGTACATAAGTATTGGGACATTACACACTACATATACAAAAGCTTTTAGAACATCCCACTTTCAGTTGTTCCTCCTTTTCAGCATTAACAGCGTTTACTCTGCTGTGTGCATCTGTACATTTTTTCTTATATATCCAAAAGAGCATTTGTGAGTTTAGACTCTAAAGTGTGTTCAAATATTTTGAACCAAACATGATTTTCTTTCCATTAAAAGGTCCTTTGCTAGACTAAATCAGTGTTCATGCAGTCGCACTCATCATACCAACATTCAGTAAAGGTCACTGTATCATAACATAAGAACTCTGAAACACTCCAAGTAGAGATTATAGGATATGCATCAGTGAAAGGCCAAGTCTGTAGATGCGTTCCTGATTTATTTATATATACATTAAAAACTGCAATATCCTCCACATGCACCATTACAAAGAATGCTATTAAAAAATCAATCATAACCAGCAAATTCCTGCACTTTTATTTAGTGTAAAAAAGACTTTATCCCCAACTACTCTAGCCTTACACTAAAAACATGATTTAACCTGGAAATACACACACACACACTACTTTATACATTATTATAAAAAGTAAATACTACATATATCCATGAGAGGCAAAAGCTAAGATTAATTTAAGAATCAAATTGGTCGTGTCTTAAACCAGTAATTAAACCCTTGTTTTATTCAAAGAATAGTTATCTATCAAAAGTTACTCTTCACAGTAAGTAATTCACTCTCATTTTAAGGTACCCTGATCATTACATGAATACGTTGTTGTATGTTGTTTTCTTGAAGAATATGGCAATTACAGTATGAATTAAAGTTGCAAAGCTGCCAGCATACGATGTGCCTATATTTACTTTCAGAGTCTTTACAAAAATACAAATAAAGAAATCAGGAGGTTTATTCTTTAATTAGCACAGAGGAAGGTGGAGACTTCATAAAGCCATTTATAAAGGTGCCAGCAGGGCACACAGCAACTTTTGAACTGCAGGATTAATGAGATTTCACAAAATTAGGTTGCTTAGAGAAGCCCCTTTCAACAAACCCTCAAAAGAACAACAAAGAAGATGAAACAACTCTCTAAACCCCTTTAAAGTTCCACCTCACACATAATGAATGAGAAAAACAAGCACAAGAGATCCTACCACCTTCCAAACATTTCTTTATTTCCACCGTTAAAATGTACATTTCAGCTTCTACAACTCAATAATAATAAAATTAATTTAATCTCAAGATAAATGTGTGACAATAATCCCTGAACTTTCCACAAAATACATTTTTACACACACACACACACACACACACACACACAGCATTTAGACTAATCTGTGAAACATGGTGGAGGTGGTATCATAGAACTGGAGGAAAGGCTGAGGCAATCAAAATAAAAAATATATACTGATGTCATTGAGTACGAGTTATAGGAAGAAAATTCCCCCAACTATTGATGATGTCTTTAATTAACTTTATGACATTAACAAATTAGATGATCGTATAGAGAATGTGCTTACATTTATTTAGAAGAGGTGAATATTAGGAGCTGAATTCTGAACACCAACCTCATCCTCAAATGCAGATTCATCTCGAGTTTGTTGTACCTTTTGCTTCAGAACTACATCAATTCTTAATGGCACAAAATTCATTAAGTGTTTAAAGATGGAATTTAATTCTTACTTTTGCCTAAATTTGACTTGTTGCTTCTATTCTTAATCCAATATTATAAATGTCTAAGATGAATCAATTAATTAAATAAAAAAGTAACCAATAAGTAAATTCTTCCTAATTTTTATTAGAAAATGAAAATAATATTGATTTGAATCTAAGGTATTAAATTATGTGGAGATGCATATTCTGAGTCTATATTCTGCAGTTCATTCACTCAAAACTGTTTTTCAAAACAGCCATTAGATTCAAGTGAGCAAACAGAGGACTACAGCACAGCATCTGCTGTGATTGTTATTTGCAGTCTGGCTACAAATCGGGTGTTTCTGATGGCACATATTAGGCAGATGATAGCCGTTTGAGGCTGCAGGAAATTAACAACAAACCATCTGGCTGCTGAAAACCTGTTCGTGTAAAATCTTGTTTTTTTTATCCTTAAGCCTCTATATCAACTTTAACCTGATACACTGCGTCTCTGCAGCCTTCTCCTACACCATGTTCATTTAATTTAAGACTAAATGGTATTAACATAAAAAATATGCAGTGTGCATTTTCGTCTCTTTTCACAGAAGGCTGTATTTAAAATTTTTGCCCTCGTTAAATTATTAGCTCATGCAATTTTTTTTTCCCCAAAAGCAAAGTCTTATTTGCTAAAGTTACTTTATAAAAATCCAGAGTGAAGAGACAGCCACACTGAACAGTCCACTGGAAATGCAGAACCTGAAAATGGGGACGACCAAGAGTCCAGAATCAGAGGACATAAGGGTGAAAGAGGTTAGCCAGAGAAACAGCTGCCAAACCAGTTAGTGCCTTAAAAGTGAAGTACTAAGGTTCTGTAGTGGATGAGTATGTTTATAGGGAGCCAATGCAGATGTTCCAAAACCGGTGCCCAACGCTCGGGTTTACAGGATTTGGTCAGAAGATGTGCAGCAGCATTTTGCACAATCTGAAAGGGACGAAGGGATTTCGTAGGAAGCTCATAAAGAAAATGACAAACGACTTTATTGTTTTAAGTACTTTCTCACTTTGAACTTGAGCAGATAATCAGATCAGTGTTTACTTTTAACCTCAATTTAACTATAAATGTTCTTTAACTTGAACACTTGCACTTCTCTAGGGATCAACTAAAGCCCTTGAAACATAAACATTTATCATCTCTGCATTTAGTATAGAAAATAAAATAAAGCAGGGGATAGAGGAGAAAAGAAAGAAAGATCCCCGGACAGAAATTAGCCTCAGAGCCATAATTCTTTATTAGCTGGATTGTACACTTCCAGCGGTGGGACTTTTATTCTTTACTCTTTAATACCTCTTCAGATTTTCACTTTCTAAAATAACATACGATCACAAAAACAAAGATCTGAAGCAATGAAGTTATGAACAAGCAGAAATGCTGCCACTTCCTCTATTCTCGTATCTCCATGACACTTCGGAGCTGATGAGTGATGGAACTCATAGCTTTTATTATGTACCAGAAACCTGATGGGTCCAGAGGCAGCTAAATGAGTCTGGAGAGACTGAAACATCCTTATCTAGGATGATGTTTTTTTTTCCTTTAGCTAAAGGGGAACCGGGGAAAACCCAGCAGCTCCAGGAAAGCATCATAAAAACACCTGGCGGATTGGCAGACCGTTATTGGTTTCTTATTTTCCACTATCACACTCTGCAGGACAGAAGCACAAACCATCACTCCAAAGTCCATCAGTCAGAAGATAAGTGGTAAAAAAAAGAACTTGTATTGCTTTACAACAAATGATTTTACGGCAAAAAAGTGCATTTCTACTATTCAGGAATATACAAATTTCTGCTTTAAGTAAGTTTAAACTCTCTACTCTCTATTGATGAGTTAGAAGTTAGAAGTTCATAAGAAATGTATAGAATTCAAATAAAATTAAACTGATGATCATCATTGTCAATGGTTTGCTTAAATAAATTAACACTATGAATGCAGCACACTGTGCTTGATAAACTGTGTTTAATCCTGGGGCTGAAGCACCATCTGAGTTATAAGCTTCATATTTGCATGGTGTTTAAAGTAGGAGAATTTATATGATAATCTTAACGAGTGAACATGTTTAATTCAGTTTAATTCAGCACTGTGTTACAAATTCAGCATGAATAAAGAAACCTAAATGATACCTTTAAAAAAACAAACCCTGATCAACGTTTAACCATGACGGCCGGGCAGGACGCAGTCCTTCCATGTCGTCCCAACTGTTTACAATTAGAAAGAAAACTCTTTATGCAAACTTATTAATTTCAGCGTGCCAAACGGATTCCAGACCTACTCTGGACGTGGTCAGTGATCAGCTCTCAACACGACTTTGATGACCTTAGTGCTGTTCACCTGTAAGCTGACCACACAGATTGCTAAGGTTTAGTGGGAATTAATCATTATTTTTGTTTTATTGTCAGTTTTATCATTTTAAAAGATGAAGGTAAATTTCATCTAAACACGTTGAAGGAGGCACGTCTGACGAGAGACCGGAATATAAAAAGAATCCATACGAACAGTTTCAGAATGAGAAATGCAGAAAAGATAAAAAGCCTTGTCTTTTGTTTTGCAGGGTAAACTGGATTCCACACCGGATTACAAATTAAACCAAATATTAAACTTATCAGTTACTAAGTTTAAAAGACACTGGTTCAGATCCCGTCTTTCCTTGGAATGAGTCCAGCCGAGACCGAAACTTCATCCATTTCTCAAAACTAAAAATACAACTGGAATAAAGCAGCACCACCCCACGTGGTTTTGTTAAATGTAAAGTGCATTTTAAAATCCCGAAACAAATCAAAAACTTCACAAAGTGTAAACCCTTTAAATGCTCTAACTACCAAATTAACACACACCAACCAGCCAAAGTTCAAAAGTGCTTCAGCATCACAGACATAGTAAGCTCCGTAAACTGAAAACTGACTCACGCACCTGAACCTGCAGCTACAGACATTAAACGCCACGCTTTAAAATCGAGACATCACACTGAGGCTTTGAATAATGAACTGAAACTCAGGGATCAGAATGAACTTCAGCTGGTCAGATTAAGATGCTGTCACATTACTGCACACTGCACTCACATCAACAATTTAATCTGCAATAGTAAAGACTGTAATTTGCACGTCATCAGGTCATTGACCGCCGGGCGATACTGAACGTCAGGAAGAAGCTGAACATCAGATGTGTGGAATTCACCACATTTCACTCTTCATGTTCTCCAGCTCATATAAAGGTTCCATTATATTAACCACACCCCCCAACAGATTTGGATTTAAGGGTCAGATTTTTTGTTTCTTAATCAAACTGATGGATGGTGTGTCTCTGATCTCTTAAATCCAGTCTATGACACCTGGGATCATTAGTTTTCCAGGTGAGCTCAATTAAAGGAAAACTAATTAAGAAGGAATTCATTAATTCCACAATTATTAAGCAGGTCAAAGGTTTTAAACAATTTTGGACAGAGAAAGGAACTCTGCTGCAGAAAATCATCCCATAATGCAATGCCTGGTACAAGCTATGAAAACATGAGATATTTCAGGAAACCTTGAGTGGGCTCATCGTACTTTGCGGAGGTTTAGAGCAGAGACGGGTTCGAATGAGGAAGGTTCCTGTCAGACAGATTCATCAGATACAGAGAGAAGCTGCTAAAGCGCCATTACGAACCAGCACACAGGGATCTGAAACTGCTGCTGCAGTTCCACCAACCTCACGAAGGAGGATCCTTCAAAGGCTTGCAGTGCTGCATACACCTGCTATTCATTTTCCAACAGTCTTGTTTACGGATGAGTGTGGTGCAACCCTGGGTGGTGCAGATGGATGGAGTAGTGGATGGTTGGTGGATGGCCACCATGTCCAATAAGACCGCAACATCATCAATGCGCGTGCTGGTACGCCCCTTTAAGGTGGCGGAGCATGTGCCTCGCAAGTGAATGAGTGAAGCAGCATTAATCATTGTGACATGATGACACATGATACAGAATAGAATAAAACAACCATTTAAAACTGAACAGTTTTACTCTTCTGGGTTTCAGCCATCTGCATTAATCAGGGAAAAATAAATCTGCCACCAGCACACTGAACAAATGACGTGGAGAACGATCCATCAGGACTATCCCTGCTCTGCTGTGCTGCTATCCCACTGCTTCAGCAGCTGGACGAGGGCATACTGTTGCTGCAAAGCTTCCCCAACACAGATCGAACCAGCCATCCAATAACACCTGCTTTTTTTCTTCAGCTCTCTTAAATAACTGATGGCATTTTTAGAACGGCTTTCTTACAAACATTTGTATGACAAAAACTGAAATTACTTCCTGATGTCCATATTTAAAAGATCCAGACAAGTGGAATTACATTCTCAAGATAATATAAAACCTACCAGAACTCAAATCATTATTAAAAAATGTAAGGAGGTGGACTAAGAGTCATCTTGGTGTTTTATTTTCAATAAAATAATTAATGACTGAAATCAGTGGGTTTCATGTATTTGGTTTATTTGATCTTTTAAGTTGAACAATGAGAAAATCTCTGCGATCTTATTTTAAGGGCACAGCGTCTGAACAGCTGTACTGGAGGTAGCCCTCACGGTGTTGATAACCATACTATTCGTTAAACAATTGTTAGGGGTTTTGGCACAGTATTGAATAATTCAGAATTAAAAAGCTTTCTTAAAGACAATATTCATGAGGTGTTCAAAAAAAAGCTAAAACGGGTGCATCTTATGATCATAATGCACCCATTCTCTTTGTGCCTCACGTTTCTACCCTTTCATGGTGTCATTTGCACTTAGAATGCAGGCAGACACAGCAGCCGGTCACCGTGTGCTATTTCACACTCGACGTAACCTCTTTATTCTGCGGCACATCCGCCCGTTTTATCATCAAAACCAGATCAGAGCCCCGTAATTAATGCAATGTCCAATTTCCGTTAGATTAAAGGCATCACAATTAAAAGCACTGAATAAAAGATAATGAATAGAAAACATAGCAAGAACTTTACTAGAAAGACACAAGTTGGTGTTATTTAATAGAATTCATAGAATAACGTTTGAAAATCACTGCGTTTTTAAATCATTGTGTCACAAATGAGTTATTCCTTTTACATTTGGGTTTGACTTATATCTCCACAATTTACTCACCCAAGAGGCTTTTCTAGTCTACTTGCTGGTGAACCCACAATCTCACCCAAGGTGCAGAACATCTGGCCAAGAAAATCCTGGAGAAGCATCGTGAAGGAGGAGAGAGGAAGGAGAGAGGGAGGAGGGTATAGACATACATATGGATGAAAGCAATGTTACAGGGTTTGCCCACATCCCACAGCTCTCTACCTTAGCTACAGTAAAATATTGAAAGGCTTTAGACGTACGTTGGACTCTGAGGGCTTCCAGGTGAGGGGCAGGCAGCCATGTTAACAACAGAGCACAGCATGTAACAGAAAACATAAAGCAAACAAAACGGTGGCCATCGCAAGACCACAGGACACATTACCATACAACCAATGAATTTTAAATCAGGACAAAAAAAGGACAACGGCACCCCATTATTAAAATGATGGTTCCATGAGAACTAAACATATGTTCAGCAGGATGGTAATGGTGCATAATGCAGGAACCATGCAAACCAAAATCTATCCAAATGTACAATAAACATTTAATCTACCATGTTGCCTCTATGAATGAATGAATGAATAAATGAATGATGTGTTGGTTGTGAGATCAGCATTTTAGAGATTTTTCTTAAATACGCATCTGTAGACAGGAATCGGCCAAAAACTGGACAGCTTCATACATGCAGTTAAACGACGTGGGAATGTTAAATGACAGCTTTCAACCCCAATGCATCTATAATGCGTTTCATCTCCAGCCTCAGTGCAGTTTACTCTCTAAAGCATTATTTGTAATGAGCACACAGACGCTGCGCAGAAGTTCAGGTTCCTGATTAGATGTTCCGTTTCCCCTGCTGGTCCTGCCGTCACCACATTAACACCGCAGTTGGTTGGAGTCATTCATTGTTCGTGCATCAACAATCCAAACTGTTCTAACATCAGTCTGATGTTTGGTGGCTGTTCTACACTCTGTTAGTGCCTTTACATTTATGATTTAAAAGGTAAGACCATCATCATGCTAATGATAAGATTCATGCTTTCTAATGGTAGATGTCCACAAACATTTGGCACCAAAGTGAAATTTTCACTGACAAGTGCCCCGTGTTTAGTGGTTAAATATTTAACTGCTGACTCTACATCAGATGCTACTAACACAGAGATTCAGGTCAGAGATACTCACATGTTTGGAGAGATCTGGACTTTTGGAGTCAACATCATATCTAAAAAAGAAATGCAACAGCATTTTAAGTTTAGATTTGAACTGAATGTTGGAGCATCTCACAGCTTCATCTCATCTCATCTCATTACCTCCATCCTGTTTTTGAGGGGTTCTCAGTTATTGAGGTAGAACCACCAAACATTACAGGGGGGTACAATCTTTACCTGTTTTGAAGCAGACGGTCAGTGTTTGACCAGTAGACTGTCAATCTTTACCCCCCCCAATACACACACACACACACGCTTCTGTTGGTCATTTGCCCCGATCGCCCACAGGAGTCCCATAAAAAAAGGATCAGCATTAATTACTTACAAGTCAAATCGCAGGTTCTGCTTCTCTTCAAAGAAGTAGTCAAGGATGAATTTTCGAACAAAGTCTGGATTTAGCGTGTTGTCAATCACCTCTGTTCTGCCAAACTGGAGAATGAAGCGGAGTGAGCGAGTCGGCCGGGTTACAGCATATTAAAAAAAGAAAGGAAGATGTAAGACATACAGAGTCATGTGGTCATTCTGTGAATTAAATTTAATACTCTGGGTCTAAAAAGGATGTTCAATAAAAATTAATTAACAAAATCACCTCCATCACATTCTGTGAAAAATATATTCAGAACCTGAAATGTTTATTTTTCTGTGAACATTGTTCTGCTGCTAATATTATTACATTACTCTATTGTTACATTACTCTTTTGTTACATTACTCTATTGTTACATTACTCTTTTGTTACATTACTCTTTTGTAACATTACTCTTTTGTTACATTACTCTTTTGTTACATTACTCTTTTGTTACATTACTCTTTTGTTACATTACTCTTTTGTTACATTACTCTTTTGTAACATTACTCTTTTGTTACATTACTCTTTTGTTACATTACTCTTTTGTAACATTACTCTTTTGTTACATTACTCTTTTGTAACATTACTCTTTTGTAACATTACTTTTTTGTGGTTCCTTACTTTCGTGCAGCTCACTGATGTCTAACTGATGTGCAGTAGCGTTGCATGTTGTAATATTAGGATTACAGCTACCCCTGTAATCCTTTGGAGGATCCAGTGATGAACAGGAGAAACATTCAGAGAAAAGGAAACAGATCTGCTTCTGAATATATTTATTTCTTACAGAACGTACTGGATGAAGACTTTTTGAAAATAATTGAGTTATTCTGTGACCTTATTTAAGTTTTTTAGGAGTCGTTTAAAGGCAGGGTTCACAGTTTTCAAATTTCAATAACTGAATTTGATTTTCTTTGTACTTTTTATGACCATTACAATTCCTCCCCAACAACAGTGAGGAAACCTGGCTCCTGCTGGAGTTTGGATCTTAAGCTTTACTCACCATTTCATTGACATTTACATATCACTAAGCCCTGAATGAGTACCGCACACACAAGAGAACTGTAGAACACCCCAAGAGAAGACTGACCAACTCGGGGGACTACTTTTTCCTGATTTTCTTTTTGTTATCATTTTTTGCAGTTGAATTGATTTTTATTTCTTTTTTTACATGTTTCATTTTAAATGGATGTGAATATTTCTTTCTAGCACACAGTATGTTCTGGGTTTTATGCACTTGCACACATTTGAGAGATCATTTTGGTAAAGTGATTTTAAAGATGAAACTGATTGTACTAAAAAAGGAAAATGGCTTTAAAACAAAAAAACATGAATGCTTTCAGCAGGTCTGTCTGTCTGTTCAGAGTTTACACCGAGCCAGACAGTTTGACAGGAAGTTGATTTTTAGCTCAGGGATTGCACTGGAACAGAGCAGGATTGCAGTAGAAACTCTTGAAACATACTGTGTGAAAAAGTTAATGATTGTCATATTGGCTGGAAACATCAAGTCATTTGCATATTTAAAGACAAGCTGCTCAGTGCAGTGACCAGAACAGACAGAAATAAACCTGTTGCTATTTGGAATCTCAGAGCTCGTGTGACGGCAAAGCGTCCACAGACTGAAGACAGTCCTAACACCAGCAATAAACCAACCTGAATAAAGGCTTTCTAAATAGTTTGTAAAGTGATCTGGATTCCGAGCGAGCGAGCAACATATTGTTAGACTGCTGCACAACATCAAAATAATTATCATTAATTAGAACAAACCGGTCTATTAAGTCAACTGGTTTCCACTCGGCCGGTTTTAATGGTGTTCCTCACCTCTAATTCACACTGAATGCATTTCTAATAAAGATGACAGCATCACCGAGCTCAGATCCAGGCATTCCGTGGCACTCTGTCAGCACCCACGTACACACAAACATCCTGCAGGTGAACACCCCTCACATCCCACGGCTCATTAAAACCCGAGCGGGAGCATCCGTCACCATCCATCAGCGTGAGCCACGGACGCATTACTGACTGTATTTTAAATGTATGTGAAACTTCTACATGTTAAAAATAAGATCCTTTTTTCTGTTGAAGTTTTTGAGGGGTTCTCTGTAGAATACTTAACTCTGCTCATCAGTGTGTTGTACCTATCCCTGCTGTAAGGGAGGAGTGTCACTACACTGCTACAGCAACACACAGACTGTTGACTCTCATTCATTTGCTACAAATTTAGTTGTAGCCAAGCCTTTCTGATGTTCCTCCTTCTGCCCCTGCCGTTTCAGCCTCTTTTATCATTACGGTTTAGTCACTGGTGCTGGAGTCTCGTGCTGCATGGGGTTCATTCCTAGCTGTTTTGCAATTCGGATGTCATTGCTTTTATTACAGTTTGTCTTTTTAGAGAGATGTTTCTACAACTGCTATGATGCTACAGTTGAAAAGGTTAAAAATACACAAAATTAAAGAATGTTAAAATGTAGATCAGCGTGGGTTTACCTCTCTCCACTGCTTGGTCTCCACTCCCTGTGTGTACAGGACACACACTGTGAACGAGGAAAATAAAGAATGAACACATGAAGATCTGCAACCCTCTGCACAAGAACATCCACGGTCCATCTGTTCAACCTGATTCTCTGACACATCTGAGCTCTCATTAATCAGCGTCCTGTTCTCTAGATTATACACTTTTAAGAGTGAAAAGTGAAAGTGCCGTATCAAGGCTGTTTCAGACCAAAGGCACTCGCTGTTCTTCCCCTGTGGTGCCCCGTCTTCAAAGCGACTCTGTAATGCTCAGTTCCTCCTAGTTTCCTACAACTCATTTAACTTCAAAGAGCATACAGAGAGCTTCTGGTTTGTGCATCTTCATATGTAACATCACATTGTCTCTTAGAAAGTAAAGAAAGAATAAGAACTGACCATTTCTGCTCTTTAATAAAGCCAAGGATCTATTAATACTCTGATTATAAGATGCTGATACAGATGAAAAGGTAACAGAATTAGATCCTGTTAAAGAAGGCCAGTGAGCCGTCAGGACGAGTCCGACCGATAAATCATTCGAATGTGTTATTATTCATTCTGCCAGCACTCAGAGGTATGGTGGGCGTGGCCTTTTGGTGGGGAGCATGTGTTAGTTTTTTCCGCTCCTGTATTACATTCATTTAATATTTTGTGATTTCTTCACTAAGATGAATTTAAATATACAAAACTATGATTGAATTGAAAACTAATGATTGAATATTGACGACTTTAACTCAATCAGTTCTGACTTGTTTACACTGTAACCTTTTCTTTGTTGTCACGTTTACTGCAGTCCAGAACTGTCACAGATTTCTGATTCATCAAAGTTCCAGTTCTGTAAACTCCTCCGTATGGGATGGAGTTGGAAGGAAGTCATGATGTTACTAAACATCATGATATTTATGAATTTGCTCAGTTCTCATCATAAATAATAACTCATATAATTTATAGATTGTATAACATACAAATAAAATAAAATAGATAAAGATACTCACTTGGGTCTGATTTGGAAAATGTGTCTTTGTCTAGAAGATTCCTAGGAAACAAAAAAGGAAAATAATACGGTTATTAAACTGCAACATGGACTCCTCTGCTGTGCGTTTAATGAAACTGTGGCAATGAATGAAATATTATTAAAAACATTCCAGCATCTGTACAGCATCACCAGGTCACATGTCTCTAA
Organism: Corydoras maculifer; assembly: GCA_019802435.1. Lineage (NCBI taxonomy): Eukaryota > Metazoa > Chordata > Actinopteri > Siluriformes > Callichthyidae > Corydoras > Corydoras maculifer. The sequence goes on from JAFMOD010000921.1 coordinate 56,768, forward strand.
TGAGTTCTGGAAAACCAGTGTTACTATTCAGAGTTTACATTTACTTTAACAAGCTCAGACACAGCCGCCTAAAGCAGGGGGTTTAATGATTATATTTTCATTTTATATGTTTGAAAGAGAAAAGCTAAAGCACACAGAATCCATAATCATGTCATTGGTAGCATGATGCTCTGAAGCTGCTTTGCTGCTGGTGAGACTGGAATACTGCTTAAGGTGGAGGGCTTAATTAAGAATGAAGTCCCAGAATTCTGCACACACGAGACTATTACTCAAATCCATTTCCAGACGCTGATAATACAGATTAAATAATCTGGTACAGATTAACATCCGGATTAAATGACTACAGATGTGAGAGATCCAGGTGAACTGAACAGATTTACTGGAGCAGGAAGATAAAGCATGCAGATAAATACATCTAATGAGTTTTATTATTTCACAAATCGAAGTTCTTTACATGCAAGCTCACTATTTGTCATAAGACAGGTCACAGAGTAAAACCCCTCCAATCATTCTCATGCTTTTCTAGCTTCTCAGAAAGGCTCATGGGAACTTTACCATCCCTTTAGCTGCAAAAAATGTCACAGCATCCTAATGTCTAAATCATATGTAACATCTATTACAGCACACAATCGCACACCCACACACAATCACAGCCTGAATAGCAAGTTATCAGAAGAAAATGTGGGAACCGATGTCACATACAAAGCACCTGTGATTGCAGGTCCTCCTCTTGCAGTGTGTGCTGTTTCTTAAGTTCTATAAAAGCCAACTCATTAGAGTTCATTTACTGACGGATAATAATTACAATTTTGCTTTGAGACATCTGCATTTATTGATAAGCAACACCACTTGACTGACCCATCGTTAAAGCTCCTTTTATAGCCCCCCCCCCTCAAACCCAAAGATGAAAATTCTGCAAGAGGTAAAAAATACACTAGAAGAGCCAACTAACACCCCCCACCCCAATATGGCATCCAACATTAGCAGCGGAGGAAAAGCAAGCAAACTAAAAGAGAAAGGACATTTTTGTTCAGTTCAAACACATCTTGTAAATGTGAGGCTAATGTACTGCCTTTATAATAATAATAATAATAATAAAAATAATAATAATAATAATGAGTCTGAAAGAAAGGCTGGATCTGCAGGTGACCTCTATTTAACCTTTAAAACTACTACTTCTAATAATAATAATAAATCAAAAAATTTAAATGCAAATGGGGAAAGTGAGGATGTTCTGTAGGTGTAAATCTCATTATTGTAAAGTGTAACACAGAGACTCGTTTTCTCACGCTGATCTTTTTCTTTTCCCATGCCTCACTTTCTCCCGCTCTCCATCTCTCTCTCTCTTTTTTCTCTCGCTCTCTCTTTTGTTTTTTTGGCATTAAAGTCTTCTATTGATGCTAAAATTTTGACCTCTGCAGCGCAGCACTTAACTCTGACGGGATCGATGCCCTGGTTTGGTGAGTGTGTGATTGTGATCCTGACATTTACACAAACAGGAAAAGAAGACAAGGCAAATTATGAAGCATGAACTGTTCAATAACTTCTTTTTGTTCAAACTTCCTTCAGATTGACTGAATTCATGCTGAAGAAGATGATATCTGATTAGTGAGTTGGTGACCTTCAGTATTTTCTCAGTGCAGTGCTCAAGGTAACAGTGCTGCTGTGTTCTCCTCAAACGTTCTCACTCCAACCTTAAACGCGAATAAAAGGAGTCTATTAAACAAATTCATTTATTTAATAAGAATCCTGCATTACATATTAATAAACATCAAAAGTATGTGGACCTCACAATTCATTTAAAGGTAAGATTTGAAATCAGAGGTTTTAATTTGTTTAAAATTAAAAAAGAAAAATCACAGACTGAACAAAACCAATGGCAGTACATACAGGACATTCGTGGTTAAGGAACCAGCGCTGCGGCATGAAGGTCCCCGGTTCAATTCCCAATCCCACCGAGTACTACAACTGAAGTGCCCTTGGGAAAAACCCCTATTGCCCATTGCTCCCCAGGTGCCGTGTACAGGGCTGCCCACCTGGCATGAGTGAAGATGAATGATCAATATTTAATAATTCACATCTCTGGTCTCCGGCTGAAAAAATTTTCAATTTTCTTAAAAATTTTTTGAATTTTAAAAATGCTATAAATTGAGATAATAATGATTTTTAGGCTTCAGTTCCTTCAACAAACTGTAAACCTATTGTTTCTTCAATCAGATGGAGAAGCTGTCAGTTCTGTGCCCTCACTGGCAGCTGAGGGTCATGTTGGCATGACGGTTCTGAGCGGGCTGCCGTTATAATTAATGTGACAGCACTCCCGTCCTCCTGGCAGCACATCTGTGTGAGTTTGGGGTTCCTCGTCTGATGGTGACTGATCCCGACTCTGAAAGCTGCAGCAGGGTGTTCTTTATCTCAGACGTTCACAGTTTAACTAAATGTTTTAATAGAAAGTTAAGTTCTATTAAACAAATGTAATATTAAATGTATTGATACAAACAGACTCACTGGCCACTTTATTAGATACACCTCCTTGTTTCTGAACTTATTTCTATTGATCATACAGATGGGGTTTGTAGTTCTACAGTTCCATTCTGTAGTCCTTCTGCTCCTCTACAGACTCTGTTAGTACCCTTTGGTATGTTCTCTGATGGTCAGCTTGTTACAGGGTGAAAAAGCAATTTGCATTCTAGAAACCTTTTCGTGAGGAACTAAACTGATTGTGGCGTGGTAATTAAAGTCAGCCCAGAGATGGATGACTCCACTTTCAGGTCATTTGCAGGTCAATATCAGAAGCGCATGGTGCACCACACATGAATCAAAGGACTTTGACTTTTAGAACGATGTAAAAGTGACACGTTAAGCAGAGTTGAGAATAGTGATCGACCGATATGGGTTTTTAAATGGCCGATGCCGATATTTAGACAACAGAAGTGACCGATGGCCAATATATAAATATATAAAGCCGATATTACCAGTTTTTATTGCAACTAATAATTATATAATAATAATAATAACAATAATAACAAACAAGACACAAAAGAAATCAGACAGTTTATTACTGTCTACTCTACTTTTTGTAATACACAGAGCAATATTTAAAACATACAACTTTAAATTATGCATTATTAATTAAAGTGTTAGTGTCAGTGGTTAGCACGTTCGCCTCTCAGCGCTAGGGGTTCCCGGTTCTAATCTCCTTCCATGTTTCCATGTTCTCCCCGTGTCCGTGTGGGTTTACTCTGGGTTCTCCGGTTTCCTCCCACAGTCCAAAACCATGGATCAAGTCAATTGAGTTCTCAAAATTGACTTAAAATACCCATATAGAGTGTGTGTGTGTGTGTGTGAGTGAGTGTGTGCCCAGCGATGGATTGGCGCCCTGTCCTGGGTCTATCCGCCCAGCGCCCGAAACGTTCTCCCCTGGATGGGCATGGAGAACCCCCCCCCCCGACCTTAATAGAGGACAAAGCGGGAGATAATGAATGAATGAGTAATTAAAGTGTCAGTGTACCTAAACATATGAAGATAGCAGCATCTTTTCAGAATGAACATTTATTGATGAACATCGCACAATGCACACAGAACAACATTCAATGAACCTTTTGAACTAATGAGCCAATTTAGATAAATCAAATATGAACAAACAGATATTGTAGTTTGTAGTGTGAAAAAAGTACTTATTTGAATATCTCAAGAAAAAAATGAAATGAACTGAACATGAACAATGTTCAGAATTAAACTGAACTGGAACAACACTGTCTGTGAGCCAGCGTCAGTTAGTTAGAGATATATAAGGTTAGCATCGCCCTAATTCTACCAACAGTAAACACTGTATATGTTACAAACAGCATCCCGGAACGTTATTATAGCGTTAGATAATTGTATTAGTTGGCCAGTTTAGCTGTTCAAGTGGTTGCTAAGGTTACAGTTTCAAATAAAACTATTGGCTTTTTCTCTCTAAATAACATAATCGCTGTCATTCTGCAGACAGTAAACACTTTATACTTTACAAACAGCAGCCAGTAACAAATACTGAGAGCTGAAAGACAAAGTGTTTTCTCTCATGAGGCAGAGCAGTTTCAAAACACCAAAGATCCATATTCCCTTCAGCACTGACTGACGTTCTGCCAGATGAACACTAGGGGTCACTCTAAGCAGAAGTTAAATCAAATGACTGTATTCAGTCATTGAGTCAGAATGACGGAGCTGCCCACAGCGTTGGCTGCAGGCATTGTTCAAATATCAGCCTTGTGCGTTCATATATCGACCGATGCCGTTTATCTAAAAACGCCAAAAATCGGCCCGATCGGCCGCCCGATCGATCGGTCGATCACTAGTTAAGAATTTAGAGTTCTCTACATGTCTCATTGAGCAGTTGTGTTTGTATTCTGAGCTCAGAGAAATGAAACGCACGGTCTAAAATTTAATTAAGCTGAATTGCAAGGACCAAAGTTGTGGTATCACGTCATGGATTCCTGACCATCAAACTGGAGACCTTAAGGAGTTTGTTTCAGTTTAAAAGCAGGACTGGTTTAATGAAGTCACTCTGAGAGACGAAAGGTCAATTCACGAATCAGGTGAAAATGCCCAGGGTCTCTGATGTGGTTCACCTTGATCCACATGCCTGAGGGAGAACATCCTCAAGTTTAATCATATGGCCTCTCTAGAGAAGTGATGGTTTCTCACTTTACCAGAACAACTCACTCCCACTTAGCATCAACTCCACATGCATAACACCTTCAGGGCAGCACAGGGAGTCCAGCAGCTCCATTACACAAGAACTATTTATTCCTGGTGTTATAAGATAAGTAGAGCATTGTAAGCACGGGACTTAGAGATAGTGGACAGAGTGCTGGCAGAAAGAAGAAGATTACTCTGGGACTTCTGCATAAAAGCTACTTACTAGATTGCGAGTATGTACAGAACAGTGGTCTATGGGCTGAAAGTTACTGATCCCAGCTTTAAATTGAATAAATGCTCATTAATCTAAAGATTGATCGTTCTTATTGGAGCCCCACTGATACAACGATCCAAATTCTGAACAAAAACATCACACATCTCTGACTTAAAAGTACAGTCTGATGTGCACTTACCTAAAATGATGATATAAGACTTTTAAATTCTCATTGCCTTGAATTATGCATGTTTAAATAATTATTTATTAGCTTACTTTCTTGTTTCATAGAGGTACTGGAGCCTATCCCAGAGTTCACTAAACAAAACAGAAAAATCCTGTTCAGGTCGTCTGTCTGTAACAGAGTCGATCCACAAAACACTGAGCTCCACGGAGCCCCCAAATACACATCTTAAGAGTCTTTGTGCAATTGGTCTTTATGGCAACGATTATGATTACATTAGTGAAATTTGAAACTTAATGTATCGTACAGCAGATAGAATCAATCCATAATCAGAATCCTCACAAAAAAAAGTAAAAGATCAGCTTTTGCTGTTAAACCTTTTATTTGATGTGGAGAATTTAACCCACTTACTTTATTTTAGGAGTTTATTTTCCAAATAGATCCTGTGCAGTGCTAGAAGGTTGATCATGCACGGTCTAACCGATGTTCGCGCCTAAAATAAAAAAAACTCTCTAAAATGATCAAAGAATCTAAAATTAACCAGAACTCCATGTTCTCATGACGTTCTAAATACAACAATGAAACAACAGTTGAGCAATAAGACAAAACCTAGAGAAAAGGCTGGTTGTGTTCAGGGACTGGAAGGCCAGAGTGATTGTTAAAGTGCCAGCGTCATGGTGTGGAGATGCTCCAGTGGAACCCTGTCTCTGGTTTAATGAAAGATGATGGCAGTGATTCTCGTGAGATGAAGGTAGTCCATGACAGCTGTGTGGGTGACTGTGGAACTGAGTAGAGTGTGGCGCAAACTAAAACTGGGGAAAAATAGAAACCTAATTATAAATGAAATCCTGCAGAACTCATGTTATTCCTCATTTCATATTTTTGGCTGGTGTGACAGGAACCCTCAGGACATGTGACACTATCTGTTGAGTGGACTCATCTCAAAGTCAGATCAAATCACCTACATCAGCGAGACTCACTGCTCTAATTCCTCTAAATTAGCTTTAATCTATTTTACAGATGTAAACACAAGCACCCTGGCGACTACATCAGCACAGGAAGTTAAAAAGGAGTGTGCAATCAAATCTGTTTTCAAGAAGCTTTGGCTCATTAACGTCATGCGCATCAGAACGCCGGAGAAAAGGTTCAAGGTGAGCTGCAACAACGGCAGAAGAAAACTGTGCCACATCACACAGCCGATGCCTGACAGAGATCAGAACCTTAACAACAGGACATGTGGCTCCCCTGAACCTACAGATCAGATGATGTGATGAAGAGAAGCTAAAGTGGAGTGATTTATTATAAACCATATGTTTCTGATGCCTGTTCCTACACATGCTGTACCCAGAGGACCTGGACCCAAAATCCTCTGCACACTGACACACTGTGATTCATAGAACTAACTCCAGAACTTTAAATACTGCTAATTAGTGCTGTAATTAACTGCAAGATTTCAATTACATTTACATCTAATAAGCCTGTTTTAAAAGAAGTCGTTCAGATGCGCTCTCATTGCATTTCTTACCCATCAATTCATTTAATGAATAAAAAAACAAATGCATATGTAGATTGTGTATGATGAGGTGTCACTCTGGACGAGGACGCATGTTAAAGGTCCAATATAAAGACTTATTTGTTAGTCATTAAGTCATTTCTGTTTCTTGATTGAAGTTAAAGATTGTGTTTTGATAAGTATTAATCTTTCTGTTGTATGTAATCCGTTATCCACTGAATCGTTATTTGAACATTTTACAAACATCTCTTTAGACTCTCTTCAAGAAAACAGAAAGCTTCACTGAACCGATCAGCATCCACATTTCTGCACACCGCCTGCTGGGTGCTTCATGTTTTGTTTTGCCCTGATGTGATTCATCTGAGCTCCTCCATCAGGTCTCACACCGACACTCACGCACGGTTCCAAATACCTCTCACCTACTTATGAGAACTGACATTTCTTTACTTTACATTGAGCTGTAAACAGTTCACGTGTCTCTACACACACACACACACACACACACACACGAATAAAACCCTGATATAGCTTAGTTGAATCCCAAGCTCACCCTCTCTGAGAATGTGAGCAGTAGCCTTAAGCGCATACGGACCGACATGCCACCGAAGAGAACAAGGAAACCTGTCGTATGCTAAATCTACATAAATGTCAAAATTCTTATCTTCCAACAAAACAATTGCTTCAGACGCCCCAAAGCAAACAGTCTCATGGTACACAAAGAGCTGACAAACCTGAAAATGAATTTTATTATTTCATAAAAATACAACTAAAACCAACCCCATCATTCTCCTCAGACAAGTTAATGTATTCTAATCCAACAGAACTAATAGTTCTAATTTATCATTAAGCAGAGGAAGCAGCACAACAGTTTGGATGATGCTTCTCTGTGAACATATGTTGATCTGAACGAGCATCGCAGCAGGACAGACTGACTCGCATAAGAATCCTGTAGGAGGAAATGATCAAAAACACACAACTGCAAGATGAAGACCAATATTCATCAGTTAGGAAGCAAGTATAAAGTGTAATGAGCAGATTCTAAATCATCCAGTTTAGAGACAGGAGAGCCTCAGGTAGAACCTAAAAGAAAGACGTGTTTACATCAGGAAAAATTCAGCAAAGTCAGGACTTGATTGATATACTGCATTAATTAAATACAGATTTAGAGTTTTCTAATTAAACCCCAGACCCTGTTTATAATTAACATTATGGACAGACTTTAGATCGTGATATCCATTACATCATACAGCTTTTAAAACCAGTGGGGATCAAACCAGCATCCATGTTTTTTTGTAGTACACATTCAAAAGAACCAGTTTAATCAAAACAGTTCCACATGACTCTCTCTCTCAGTCTGCATCATCAGCCATCATTAAAAAATCAGCTGATCAGCTTCATCTCAGGGAACCAATCCAAACAATCACAAAGGATGCATACACCCTGATACTTAAATATTCAAAACCTATAAACTAAAAAAGTGATCCACTTTAAAAAGATTTACATTACATTTAAAGCCACAGTTCAGAAGGAAACTTTCTGCATTGCCTTCATGTCCCATTTCATCAAGCCACACCCCCAAACTTCTGGATTCAGGATTCGTCCATGTCATCATGTTATCTACAGTAAGCTGGGTGCTTTTATTTCATCCACTAAAGTCGGGATGCTTCTGTTCATTTGTTGCTTTTAGCTTTTATTTCTGTAAATACTTTTTATTCGATGGTTCTGTGAATTTCATCGTTTGTGTTTTGTTAATTCACTGATGGTGAGGGTTTCAGCAGCTTCAGCTTTAATAACCTTCTGACACCATCAGCTAAGGCACCATCAGCTGAGACACCATCAGCTGAGACACCATCACCTGAGACACCATCACCTGAGACACCATCACCTGAGACACCATCAGCTGAGACACCATCACCTGAGACACCATCACCTGAGACACCATCACCTGAGACACCATCACCTGAGACCCCTCACCTGAGACACCATCACCTGAGACACCATCAGCTGAGACACCATCACCTGAGACCCCTCAGCTAAGAGAGAAGGGCTTCCTTAAAGAAGTGTACCCTTCCCTGGTTTAATTGACAACTCTGATTGGTTCCTGCTTTCCTTTAATTAATTAGGTCTTACGGCTCATTAAAAAGCTGTAGTCACTCCCCTTTGAGCTGCAGAATCATTTCATTTTAGTCATTTTCATCTTTGTTTGAAACTTATTATTTATTAGTAAATCCTTCACTGGTTCATATTAAAATGACACCATTAATTATAATTGAAATTGCAGCGTTTCATTACAGCAGAATATTACAAAACCTTCTGGGTCACGTCAGTAACAGGTCCGCAGGGGTTTGAACCCGAGCACGAGGGTTTAATGTCATATTATTAATTTAACACAAATAGAAATGATTATGTCATAATGATAAAAGTCATATAGTCCTTCTATTTTGGGAATTGGTTAAACTAATAATAGACACTTAGAGTTCATGTTTGCCTGAACATTATATTCAGAATGATGACGCAGTGATGATCTGGAACCAGCACAGTCCACAGTTATTAGCACGGCACCAGGGAAAAACTACCAAACTCCAAACTACCAAAAAAAGAAAAACTACCAAACTACCAAAAGCATGAGCAGCACTTACAGGTTTATGAAAGAGCTAAGTCTCAGGTGTTTGTTAATTAGGGCATCTTTCACACAGTTATAAAAATAAAAAACTCAAGTGAGCATTCATTTTCAAAAAAACAACTGGAACAGCTTTAATCTGTACATTTCATTTTAAATTAAATAAAAACTGATTTCTAGACTCTGACATATATTCAGCCGTCTGGTTTTTAAAACCCTGTTACTGTTTTTTAGACGAGGGTTTAAGGTTGTTGTGCTGAGTGATCGACCCCACCGTACTTAAGGGTAGGTATGGTATGGTATATATGGAATTTGTCAAACACACTACTTGATTTTTAGTACAATGTCTGAAAACATTTGCTCTATATTTATTGGCCACAGCAAAAACAACAAAACTAAATAATTGATTGAAGGTGAAACAATTTTAAACCTCGAGGATGATCTGAGTTGTATTGGAAATGCATTAAATACAAATATTTATATTCTCAGTGTAATAACACACATAATTCTATATTATCTAAAGTTATTTATAAGGTGAGCTTGTTCCCCGCAGGGTGTAGAGTTAATGACAGAAGACATTCCCCGATAAATAAAAATATAAATCTAATAAAGAACGAGATTTCCTGAAGAACGACATGCGAGGAGAGTTTAAAAGTCAATTGTCGTTGAAGAACTGGATCAGATGAGATGGAAAGATGTGAATGCACTCGAGAGTCTGCGCTGCACTTTAACGTGACTTAGCAGCTCAGACAGGAAGTTTGGAACGTCATTAAAATTCTCCTTCATTGCACTTGTCAGAAATTTGCATTTGGTGATGGAGCATAACAAAAGTTCAAGTGTCCCATCAAGCACAGCTCAACCCACTGACAAAATAAAAATCTATATCCACCGAGCAGTTTTAGGAAAGATCAAACCAAAAGAACAAAGAGATGAAGAATCACATTTCTAGCACTCCATAAAAGCATGATGTCCACGTGTGCATGATGACCGTAACCTGGAAAAGTAAAACAGCATATGCTCACCAGCCACTGAAGCAACAGGCTCTTCTATTTTCAGTTATTGAGTGAAAAATAGCAGATCTTGATGCCATAGCAACAATATGAGAAAAGTGAATTTGACATGTTCATCACGCTCCAAAGTCCAATTCAGGAAAATGAAACACTTATTTGTTATAGATTCACATTTGCAAATCTCACAAGGACATGAGTCATGATGTCAAATAAACTGTAGGAACGTAAATCTACCTGTAACCAGATTTACCAGGGAATATGATAACGTTCTGGAGCTCAGATGATTAGGAAGCGAAAGTCTGAAACTGTAGAACCAACATCTGAATGATCAGTGGAGCTGAAACGATCAGTGACTATAGAAACAATGAGGTGGATCTAAAAAGCATGAATTATTTTCATGTCTTACAATAATGCTCTCATTTTTTTACGTACACATGGTTCAGAAACAGCACCATCAATTAACAGAACCATAAACATTAACGTTAACTTTTTTAAAAAGGGCACCGGACCTCTGGTTCTTTAGGTTGCTGTTTGATTTGTGGTTCTGTTGCCGAGGGGACCTGCGTCTCTCTCTACCTTGTGCTCAGTGAGAAGTGGAAGGGAGACCCCAGCTCATCACGGGGGAAGTGAACTGGGGTGTTTTGAATTGTGGGAGAAAACCCACACAAACTTGGGGAGAACATGCAAAATCCACACCTTGTCACATTCCTGCAAAACGAAACCTCAAACCTTTTTTGTTGTGAAGTGAGGAGTGCTCTGATGAAGAACAGACACACTGGCCTCTCTGTTTCAATCATTTTGGAGAGGTCTGCTGTATTAAATTCCCAAACTGAGATAAATAACCAATAAAACGTTTATATATCGTATCTTCCCTCCAAATAGAACGTGTTGTGCCAGCAGCACTTATGAGGCTGCGTGTAATCCTCACACAATACTTCACCCGCTGAGACCATCTTCCCAGATAAAGAGGCAAAGCTCCAGATAAAAAGATCCGGGGATCACATTCCAGAACTCATTGTGCAAAAATCTCTGAACTGTTGCACCTCCATAATCTCACTTTCCCTTAGTCTCTAATCCCTGTCCCTTTTCTTTTTTATTCTCTTTATAAATCTGTTAATTAATCTAACCAGAATTTAATGAGGGATGCAATGATTCCTAGATCTCTAACAGCAACCAACTGTACAGTGTTGTTTGCATGGATTCCACAGGGGGCAGCAGAGAGCTGCTACTCTCCAGCTCCACTCTAACACTCATCATGGGAGGAGGTGTTACAATCGGATGTTCAAATCCTCAGTGGTGTTTCTCATCCAGCCTTAATGTGATCACAGAAGAGAAGCTGCAGCACAGAATTACAGCACGCCCATCTCCATCATTATTATTATTATTATTATTATTATTATTATTACACTCCCTGCACCCCACATATATACAGTATATCAGAAGCTGCAGAAGACTTTACATAATAAGTACAAGAAATAACAACTATTTTAATTGTACAGTAAGATTTCTTTAAGCTCCAGTACCACCAGCTCGCTCACAACTTAAAGACAGCCTTTCCCCTTCGAGCAGAGTGAGTGTAAAACTGAAAACACATCCCCCTTCAAGTTTCTGTGCAGTTTCTGCATTATTTAGTGGCTGCATCCACAACCAGATCATCGGTGGTAGGTAGGTAGAGGAGCTGTGATTACGCTGCAGCTGGGATCAGAACCAGAAAAAACACAAACACCTTAAAAACACTGCACTGCAGACATTTACAGCTTCAAAAGCTAAACACTGAACTCATAATAATAATAAAAGTGAAACACATTCATTATTAACCCTACAGGAATAGGAGCATGTACACTCACTATGACCCATATACTGAGTACAGAGAGAATGAGAACAGACTATCTGATGTTCCGAGCTGCAGGGTGATGTGAGAACCTGGATTATAAATATGGGTTGAAGAACTGTAAGGTTTTGAGATGAACATGACCGTTGCAGGTATGTTAGTTTCATAACTTTATACAACATCAGATGGAAGACTGGGTTTGTGAGAACAGAATTCCACGCTGGAGCCTCACATCATAGCACCATCCCAACCAAACATCAAAAACATCTCCTCTCACCCTGACCCCTCAAGATGTTTGGACTAAACACCACGTCCTTTCCTTCTACTTCAGTCAGTGAAGTTGATATTTAGGAGAATGAACAAAGCCCTCTTATTTTATTTCTATTCTTCATGTCTTTTTTTGTAAATCTATAAATAGAACACTTCTTTGCGAGTCATATTATTATCACAAAGCCCAATGAGATTGAATTTCCTAAAAGAGATGATGAACTGATGAATTACAGTTGAATAATTTATCATTTTTAAAATGTCAATTTTATTTTAATGATAAATAGCTACCAGTAGCGTAGGGTTTAATTGTAGCCATTACTCAACGAGCCTGACCTATATTTATGTCGTCTACTCTAATGAGTGGATGTTGTCAGCTGAAATGGCTGGGTTCTGCGGTTTGAATGGACGACGCTGTAATGGTAGGTTCACAAAGAGAACAGACAGTCACTACTGGAAAGAGGAAGAGAGATGTGAATAATGACCCACTGCTGGAGTTCTGCCAATGCACAGAATACTTATTAAGCATCGCTGGTGTCGTTTGTAATGCATCCTCAACGTGAGGTGGTGGGGGGGGGGGTTCTCATGTTTAAGTACCTCGCTTAAGGAGTGAACTGTGTGGCACTTTGGTGGCACTGAGTCTTGATCCCCAAACCATTTGATCTTAAACACACTGCCCTTACTGTCCACACATCCAGATGAGGTCATTAATAGAGAATATATTCTGAAAACAAGCCTTAATTTCAGATGAATGAAGAGCGGGACCCATCCATTTACATTTTATTTTTAAAGAGAAGGTTTTTTCAGAAACCACAATTGAATTTGTGAGACATCTTTAACCTCTAACCTCTGAACCCAACAGTTAGCACAGTCCCTCTGAAGAACCTGCAAAATCACTCATTCATTTAAAATAAGGCTTCAATGACAGAAGGTAATCTGGCTGTATGTTTGATTTCAGATGTTTGCTGAACTTCCACATTTACTTTTATATATCTGAAATAAAATGAAATGTAAAATGCTGCACTAACAGACACACAGTGTGCGGTAATGACCTCACACACACGGACATCCCTCAGGGTTCTGAAATGATGCTAATGTGTTTTCTCAAAATGGCGGCGCTTCACTTTGAGGTGTAGATTTGTCTAAAAGCTCGTTCCTCTCTGACGATGGACTGATGATTTTAAAACTGATGATCACGCTTGGTTTCGTTGACTTTCCTCCAAAGTGACTTACACTGTGAGCCCAGGGTTCATCACAGCGCCCCCTGGAGCAATGAGGGTTAAGGGTCTTGCTCAAGGACCCACACTGGTTACTTCAGTGGAGCTGGGATTTGAACCCCCAACCTTCAGATTGATAACCCAACACCCTGAGCACTGAGCTACCACTCCCTCACATCTGAGCTTTCTATTAGAATGTTTATGAAGATCCTCCAACATACTGTAACAAATAACTCTAATTAACGATATGTGTTGAGAGCTCAGGATAATTAGAAAATACCTTTAATAATAAAATTACAAAATAACTATAAATAAGTTTCACAAAAACCTTCATCATGGACCTCAACTACAGTGGAATATTCTACATTAAGCTGCTCACAGATTTGTCCATCTGCAGCTGACCAATCGCAGTCTGCCGGATAAATATTAAACCATGAATGTGATGATATTCAGACTGTTTGTGTCACAGTCACACTTCAGACGCACGATGCAGCAGCATCTTCAACAAGCACTCATTACTAAACCTATTTTTAATGATGGAATGAGCAAAGAAAAAATCATTGATGACCCTCTAAGTCCTGAGCTAATGATTAGTCTCTCCTGGTTCTTCATCTGAGATCTAACTCCAGATTATAAATAAGAGTCGAAGAGACGAAGCCACACAAAATTCTGCTCCACCATTGCAGATCCACCAAGTCATCACTGAACCTCTCCTTCCCCGTTCACCCGGTGCCTGACTGCTGCTCGGTCTCCTGTACACTTCGCTTGTTTTAGTCCTGGATTCCAGCTGATTTGGAGCTCTGCACTGTGGCTCATTCAGCTGATTTCTTGCAGATGGAGAGCAGCTGTGTGCACCTCCCTAATAACCCCACGCTCATTTGCATTTTCAGACGTAAACCCCTATTGTTTCTGAAATTCAAATGATAAGATGATTCCAGTTTTTCATTTGGGTTGTGGATCCTCTGCTCATTGGGTGATTCCATCAGTTAATTAGAGGTTAATGATAAATGCTGGAGACAAAGACATTACTCCACCTCGAAAATCAAAATCATGTTCATTATTCTCTCTCTGGTTCCAGCAACAAGGGATCAAATTCATCCCTAAGCTTGTTTTTACAGAACATTCCTCAGCATCTTTCACTTTATTGTTTTAATGACGTGGTAATTTAGTTTAAGCTTTGCTTTATGTATGTAGGTTATTGTCAGCTGAGAAAACTGGAAAACATATGGATTGGCTTTGTTTAAATCATGTTGTTAAACCCTGAGGACTGTGAGCTGTATTAATTATATACTGATTAGTTTCTAATTTTACTAATGAACGGGTCAAATGTGAAATAGGTATTAATTGTGCAATCAGAAATAAACTAGGAAACACCAGCCTCCACCTTTAAAAATTCCACCAGCTGTGTTAGTACAGATTTCATGTGTGTGCAGGTGAGTAATTAGCTGCATTAATTAAAGCTGGGTGTAGTTTATACAGCAGTGATCTCTAATGAGCTGCGAGTTTAAACCAACTTTCCAACCTGAAACAATTTATAGAATATTATTTCTTCTCTCTGATTTACATCTTGATCCAGCTGCTTTCCGTGTGCATTATTATTTATTCGTGCGCGCGCACACACACACACACACTCACACACACACGCAGGTCTTACCTGCAGGACACGGTGATCTCCACCTTGGTCGCGGGGATGTTCCCGGTGAACGGGTCGAACTCGTAAACCGAGGCAGAATCATCCAGCTTGTCCATGACATCTCCCTCCATGAGGACGATCCCGACGGAACCCACCCTGCGGTTCCGACCCAACTGAACGGAAACTCAGACCCTGAGCTCCAGGAAAAGCCGCTCCTTCCGCGGCGTGGGCTAAGAGAACGCGGCGTGGATCGGGGGCTGTGGAAAGCCCGAACCGAACCGAACCGAACCGACCGGCGCGGAGCGCGTGCGGAGGAGCAGTGTGCGCGTGGAGATGCTCTGCGCGCTTTAGGTGGAGCACGTGGGCGCGTCCGCGCGCCGCAACCTCACCCCCCACCCTCACCGCGCGAGCCCCGTGTGTGTGTGTGTGTGTGTGTGTGTGTGTGTGTGTGTGTGTGTGTGTGTGTGTGAGAGATAGTACAGGTTCGTTATTAAATCAGTGGTTTAAACATCCACCTTCAGAAGACAGCGGGATGATGGAACGCAGGGTGGAGGTTCTACTGAAGAACACAATGCAAACAGAATCACACACACACACACACACACACGTTAGACATGTATGCAGTATTAAACAGTATGATGTAAAGAACAGGTTCTATAATAATAATAATAATAATAATAATAATAATACAGATGCAGTCTATAGAATGAGATGATCAGCTGTTTAAACTGGATCTGATCAGATTATAGTCATTAATCATTTAGTTATTAAACATGTAGATTGTAGAAAAGTAATGGCAATGAATCAATACTTTAATTCTATGCAAATTTGTATGAAGGTGCTTTTTGGATTTTGGGTCAGGTTATTCAGAGCGTGCTGAGTGACCATGATGTTCTGAAGATCCTGAGCTCATGGGTCTTCATCACAAAAACATGAGCTCCGTGATGTCACTGCACCGGGGTCCGTCCACCGACAGTCCAACCTTTTAATGATATGAATAATGATATTTAGATATGAACTGGAGATCATTAAAGATCTTTGTACATATTTCTGACTTTCTAAAGTTTGTTTGGTTTTTATTCATTTAAGATCAAAGTGAATTAATGATGATTATTTTAATGAACTTCATTAGGGCGGCACGGTGGCTTAGTGGTTAGCACGTTCTCCTCTCAGCGCTAAGGATTCCCGGTTTGAATCCCCATCTGGGTGGAGTTTCCATGTTCTTCCCGTGTCCACATGGGTTTCCTCCAGGTTCTTCGTTTTCCTCCCACAGTCCAAAAACATGGATCAAGTCAATTGAGTTCTCCAGATTGCCCCATGAAGTGTGTGTGTGTGAGTGAGTGTGCCCAGCGATGGATTGGCACCCTATCCTGGGTCTATCTGCCCAGCGCCCGAAACGTTCTCCCCTGGATGGGCATGGGGAACCCCACCACGACCCTAATAGAGGATAAAGTGGAAGATAATGAATGAATGAATGAATCTTTATTTTTATTGTTATTTGAATCTTGGTTCCTGTACAACCGTCAGTCCTGCCCTGCCCCCAGTAAACATCAAGAGCTTTAGAAATGCATTCCTGTGAGATACCATCATATGGTTGCTGCTAAAGCTCCTGGGTTGGCTCTGATGCAGATGCAGACACACCCCAGACCAATGGTGTTCCATGATGGAGGGTATTTAAGGTGATGGCACTGAGAGCTTAAAGTGAAAAAGTGATTTATTTTGCCTACTGTACGTACACACAGAGGAATCAGTTCCACATTTAACCCATCCATGCAGTGAAACACACACACACACTGGTGAAGTGAGGACACATGCCCGGAGCAGTGGGCAGCCTTGAATACAGCACCTGGGGGCAATTTGGGTCAGGTGCACTTCATCCATGGTACTTGGTGGGACCGAGAATCAAACCAGGGACCTTCACTTCACAAGACTGGTTCCTTTACCAGAAGCCCATGACTGCCCCAGCTTCAGAGTTGGGTACTTATTGAACTCCATGATATTTAATGTGCAAAGTGTTTGTGGAAGGACAGGAGAAGATACGCTGATATCAAAAAAGGAAAGAAGGAAATTTGAACTGTGTGTAAAGAAGAATAAACTCAGAATTAACACCAATGAGAGTGAAGAGGATCTAAAAAGATGACAAATCAAAGCTTACTCAAGAATCCTGAAGAAACATATGAAGACATTTGGTCTTCTTTATGTCAGAGGGGTGTCCTGAAAACAAAGAAGACACCTGTCTCACCTCCCAAAGAGACATTCCATGCCGTGGGCTTGCTTACGCCCCTCGCTCAGGCTCGGTCTGATAATGCAGGTCATGAATAATCAGAGATGAGAAGTATTATTAGATCAACGGTCACTCGGCTGTGTCTGAAACCCCATCTGCCCCGGTGATCTCTTCAGAGTGTGTTGAGTTGAAAGGCCATGCTGGTACAAATGGGCAGCAGGATGGAGGGTTGGTGGGTGGACGTCACAGAGATGTGCAGATGTGTCTCTGATGAAAGGCTGCTGTGACCCAGGGCTTAAAGGAGGAGAAGGAGGAGGAAGAAAACAGCAAGAGAGACCTTTAAATCTAATTGTGCACTGTGTGTTGCCAGCAGTTGAAAGGTCTATTGGAGGCAAACGTGTTCAACAATCACCGCCGACCGAGACCACTTCATTCCTAACACTCATTATTCTCCCCCCACCCTGACATACTGCCAGATGGGAATTATATTCATGTAAATCTGATCCCTATGATCACTGGAATCATAGCTCACCACCAAGGCTGACATGTTTTGTCATCCAGAACAAAGACAGAGGGATGGGCAGCCAAAAGCCACCAAATCCCTGTGATTTCCTGTGATGTCCTGTGATTCGGGGGCTTTAATTACTGTATTCTTGCTGCTTTGCGTCAGAGGCCAAAAATAACCCGCTGAATGCAATTAAGTGCAATAAGTTGAAAGGGGAGGGTCCACATTTGGGCCTTAACAAAAAGACCTAAAAAGTCAAGACATGTCCTGCTTGGAATTTGTTTGCATGTGTGTGTCCATCATTTAGCATTAGCCCTCGAGAGCGAGGACGACGGTCCGACTGTAAACATGTGAAGCAGAGTGAAAGCATTCCAAACAGCTCCTGAATAAACGAGATGTCTTTGCTTTGCACCTCTGGATTTCCCGTTTTGAGTCGTGTGTTCTAATCTCAGCCGTGCACACAGCACAGCAGATCCATCAGAGCTCTCTGTGGAAGCGGGCACCTCCGTTCTGCTTCCTTTCAGATTAAAACGTGGAGGTGGAGGTTTGCTTTTATTTCCTTTTGAGATTAAAGGTTGTTCTCAGACAGAACCTGTTGCCGTGAGTGGAACTTGCCCTGTGACGAGCATTTACTGAACACTCCATAAACCTGCAGAGGACTGTTGCATCATCCAGATTAAAGGTCAGTCCTTAGATTTCTCCTAAAAGGCGTCCTCCGCCGTCCTTCGGTGTGAACGATCAGGAGCTGTAGTTTGTTGGAAGCAGGATGTATGAACTGGCTCTTTACCCTGCTGTGGCACTGATCTATTTCTTCGGTGTGCTGCAAGGAGCTAAAGATGATCGACTGGACCTGGCTGAGAGCGACTCGGTCAATGTGTTTTGCCTGTTCGTGCTCATACAGCCGCTCTGCTTGGTTATCGGCAGCTACACTGGAATGGCGACATACCTGATCAGCGCCTTCGTTTCCTACAATTGCCTGCACTGGAAAACTGCAGAATCCAGCGCTCAGGAAAAACCAGAGTCATCAGCCAAGACCAAGAGAACAAAGAAGAAGTGAGGGTCAGTTACTTCAGAACATCGAGCTTCCGCCATGGACACTGACCTGAGAACAAACAAAAGAACCGGACGTTACAGCCGCGCCACGCTGCAGACCGCTGGTGGAATGTTGATGGAAATGACAGAAGGCTCGCTGGCTGGACGTTCCATCTTATTCTCCAGACTGAAATCCCACCGTCTGTCTAAAGAATGTCAACTCATTATGAATGATTCATTGTAAATAATGCTGTTAATTAAGATCATTACAGATTCTGTAAAACTGATCAATACTCCTGTATTCTGTATTAATCAATCCTACAGTACAGAACATGGTGTAATAAACGGTTTGTGCTTCCAGCCCTGACCCTGACCCTGACCCTGACCCTGACCCATTACACATCGAGGTCCTGATTTCAGAGACCAAAAGAAACACGACTAAAAATCACAACGGCTTCATCAGCGAATCAAAGTGCAGCAGAGTGAAGATTACTGCACATCATCTGAACAGTGAAGACCTCTTCTGAGGGCAGACAGGAGGATGAAGAGGAGGATGATGAAGAGATTTACTCACCATAAAATAGGAATCTGTTCCTGATGGACTTCCTAACCAAGAACACAAGTCCTGCTTTATTGTAGTAACATAAGGTAGTCTTCATTTTGCCCTAGCACCAATTAAAAAGATGTTAGAAGAACATACAAATGTGCCAGAGCTCTTTGTTACTGGATTCATTTCTAGTTTATTAAAGTAGATGCTCTGGTTTTCGTTCTGCGCTGCTCCCTGAGGACCTCCACCTCTACTGAAGGTTCCAGGCTGCATTGGTTCAGTTTACAGAACATCCTACAGGTTTGAGATAAATGTCTTGATTTGTCTGAAATGGTTTGACCTGAATATGGATTTATGAAAAAGACCTCATGAAACAGGTGGCGCCCCCTACAGATCAGTACTGCTCAAGTGCCGTTTCTGTGAGCAGAGACCTTCTAAAGACAGCTTTTATTTTAACATTAGAACCATAAACTACAGGGATGTACTTGGTGCATCGGACCAAATCTGGTTGTTCTAAAGCTGAGAACAACGGAGTTCCGAGTTCTGAGTAAATGATGCAGAACTCTGTAAGTTTGTTTACTTTACCCAGGACTTTTATTTTGTAGTTTAGTGAAGCCTGAAAACTAAAAAGTAAAAACTGTATTCAGATAAACTTTGAGTGAAAGTGGAACCTGTGGAGCGTTAATGGAGTTTGAACCTGTCTTTGGAACCTGTAAGTAAGGAGCAGTAGAGGAAGCAGGAGGACCGGAGGAGTTTCTGAGATTCAGGCTGTGGCTTCAGGAAGCTTGTGAACGTTGGGGAGGGTGCTGCAGTGTGCTGCAGTGTGCTGCAGGTGAGGGGGGAGTGGGAGGCTGCTCTTCGTCTGGTTGATGAGTGTGGTAGGTTTTGGGTGAGGTCTTAATGACAGCTGGCATTAAAGCATCCCACGAACAGCAACAACTCTGACGCCTGCTCCCCCGGAGCCCCCCCCCCCCCTGCTCTGTCAATCATACCAGGCGCAGGGTTGGTGGTGCAGCTCCATGGACCTGCTCCAGTTTTAAAGGAAACAGAGACGCTGCGTTAGAACCCTCTCTCTCTCTGTCCTCTGATCCATCACATCCGTCCTTTCTGTCTGCACTGTTGTCCTCAGCTCTCCGGCTGCCGTCTGCTTTTGTTTTATTCTAGTAAGTTAAATGTATGATTGATTGAGTCTCATGGAGTCACTGCTTTCTTTCAGGTTTTGTGTTTAAACCCTCGTCTCAGTGCGAGGTCCGGCAGCCTCAGAACTCCATACACATCTCTGTTCACTTATGCCAAGACTCACGAGTCCTTATTGACTCACACCGACTCTGTGAGAACAGCTTCAGGAGGTTCTACTGCAACATGAGCGAGCTCAGAAACCCAACAGGAACCACGTTATCATCTCTGAAGACATGAGATTCAATCAGAGGCAGAATAAAGCTTCCTCTCTCTCTCTCTCGTTGCTGATTGGTTGTTGATGTCGTGATGTCCGCAGACTGAAGAAGTGAAGACAGAACTTAAAGATCTATTATTATTTTTATTGTTATTATTATTATAACAGGAGATCAAGAGAGAGCATCATTCTGAATAGAATGAGAAAGAATAATTGTACATTGGTTCCATTATCTTATTTTTATTTTGTTTTAGAAGCCAAACTCATAATTAAAATAAAATGCCATTCGTTCTGCAGTTCTGAGGACAGGCGTGTCTTTATTCAGGAAGCTTCTCAAAGCCTTTACTGTAAACTAAATTTAAAATGGAATATTAGATCTGAATCTCCAGAGATGAACATTTTGGTGAAGTCTCTGCGTTTTGATTTACATTTCATTTAAATGATCTAAGTAAAGATTAAAGAGTCCATCTTTAGAACAAAGACATAACGAGTGCTTAAAGACATTTGTCCACAACATGATCTGACCTGAGCGGCGTTCTTCAGTGTGGTGATCCTGCAGATGAGGAGTCAAACACCCGTTCTAAAACTTCTCAATGAAGTTCCTACAAATAACAATTAACAGATTCTGATGTGACAGTTACAAGCACCAAGCATTAGAACAACAATAAAAAAAATCAAGTACCATGAGAACTGCTGGACATGATACACACGACAGGGGTGTGGAAACTGCTGGAGGAACCTGCTGATGGAGGAACCTGCTGTCGTGCTACATGTGTGACAGTGGAAGTAGTGAGGGGAGGTCGGGGTGCTGATACATGGGAACTGGATAAGAGTAAACTGTGAAATTAAATAACCATAGAGTCCAAAATGTCAGCTAACCTTCAACCCCCCCCCCCCCAAAAAAAAAAAAAAAAAAACACATGACTGAAAGAAAGGTCTTTGCACTGGTTTATTTCTGATTTATTTCTATTATGAAGAACAAAAGGCTCAGGTCCTCAACTCAAATCTATATTACAGTCAAGTATTTCACCCCCCCAGCCCCCCCACTGGGGTGGTATGAACATGTGAGCAGAAACAGTACAGTAGAACCAATAGAAGGCACCTTTGTCCCTGATGTTGCCCTGTGTGATGTGGAACCGGACGTCAGTTGACCCGCTGACATCAGGAGCAGGGTTAATGAGCGTTGGATCGGCACCGTCCAGCCGTCAGTACCGCTGTTAGATCATCAGAACCTCAGTTTACTGAGAGAGAGTCGTGATGTAGCTGCAAAAGCACAGCATCTTAGGTGGTTGACTTTGGGTTTTATGAAGCAGCAGCCAACACCGGGTTGGTACTCTGGGGATGGGGGGGGGGGTGTTGGGGGATTCAGTCATCAGCGTGTTTAAAAATCAGACTAAAAGCTGTGTGTTCTGAGGCATTATGGGGATTTAGAGTCAGATTTGAGGACATGATTCCTGCTGAGCGCAGCTGAACTGGACGTGGTGGTGTCAGGCAGGTGAGTGCATTAGTGATTTAGAGTGGATGTGAGCGCCTCCCTCGTTCCTGATGTGAGCTGCATGTTTCAGACTGTAAAATCCAACTGAAACGGAGCAATGAAGACCTTAAACAAGCTCCAGACCTGCAGAGGAACACTCAGGACGGCCGATCAGCGTTCATTACCCCCCGTTACAGCGGACGCTCAGGCGTGGTTCCATTTCACAGAGTTACATCAGAAGGTAAAGAAAGCTGACTTTCACCGAATCAATAAACCGTCTTCTACACACACTGCTCCAAAACAGGTTTCTGAAACGTTTCCAAAATGAATAAAGAGGTTTTTACAGCCCTGATCAGGACACTTATCTGAACTTACTCTCATTTATTTTTTAATACTGCAAGAGAAGAGAAATGCTATGAGACGAGGTTCGACATGGAATCTGAAGCCAATCAGAAACATCTAGACGGGGTACAGTTTAAATTCTTTTAAATGGTCTGGTTTCTCGAACCTTGACCCACTGGCGGCTCAAAGCGCAGCTCTGCACTCTGATTCCAGCTGATTAAAATGAAGCTGTGCAGTTTATAGAGTGATGATGGAATGGAGGTCAGTGGAACTGTTCTACGGTCAGATACAGAGAAAGAAAAGCGTCTCCTCCTCCACAGTCACAGCATCCAGACGTCCTCCAGACAGAAAGCAGCTCTTTGTGACGATGTGAATATGAATCTATGAGAACAGCAGCTCAGGTTCTGAACAGATGCATTTCTGATTTATTTGTTGAACATGATCTGCTCGTGACGGCCGCACGGCGACTCCGGCGCTCGGTGCAGAATGAGGGCCATCATCAGTGCTGCGGGGTCCAGCACAGCAGACCCATCCTTCACAGCTGGAAATCAGAGCTGGCTCCTGCCAGCAGAGCACCCACAGACAGCTGCTGCTACAGATATAGCCGCGCCAGGGGCTGCCCAGAAAAGATTAGGGTGATAAATATGTTTCATTAGGAACGACAGTAAATCTGGGGGCTGAGAGACGAGTGCGGTCCTGGAAGAAGATGATTGATGGTTTAAAAATACACAACATGTTTCAGTGTTGTGCCAAGACAAAACCTGCCGTCGCCCACGTACCTCCGTCAGGCATGTCGGCTCCTCCGGCACAGCGCGGCGGTTTCCTGTTTTATTTATTGCACAGTGAAACTCCTGCCTTTTCCAGAAGAAAATAAACCCTGAATTTGACCTACTTCTGAACACAGCATGGTTGTAGATGATGTGAACTGGGGAGGTGGAGGGGGCAATTAGGCTGAAACACTCCTCAAACACTCCCACATAACAGTACGCTTCAAAACCCTGCGCCTGCTCCTGGGCTTCCATGTTCCTCAGCTTCCTTCAGTCAGATGAAAGTAAGAAGCACCTGATTGTAATCCAGCTGATGAACATTAATGAGATGTTAATGAGCCCTGAGGTCCTCACCATCGAGAGCTGTGGACGCTCACCATGTCACGGACGTTCAGAGAGCAGATGATCTGTGAATGCAGGTTGCTGATCTGAATCCTCCTCAGACACGCCGGCTCATCCTGATCCATTACAGCCTTAGAACCTTAGAATGCGGGTCTGGACCTTGTGCTGGTCAGCAGCGTGTGAATCGCAGAGAGCTCCACCTTCAACACTTCAGTAATGGGAGGACACACCAACCTCATTCACCAACACCAAGTGTTAAAGTATGTGGACATCCTGTTTTTAAAGCTCGGTAAATAAAAGGAAATCACGGTTTATTACGGTGCCAACAGTTTGGGGAAGGCCCTCTCTGTATGTAATTTAATAGATGTGGTTGAATGAGTTGGGAGTGAACTGCTCTGCAGACGTTTCTCAGATCCACCATTTCAGTAAAAACACTGTAATAATAATTACATAAATAATGACATAATGAGGAATGAACTCCGCTGGACGCAGAACGATGATGAAACTGCACATCTACACATCAGCATTCTGATTCCCACAGAACGTCAACAAATCCAAGGTTCCAGCTTTAAAATCATGAACAGAACGGCATCACGGACCTGAGCTGAGGTTCTGACAGCAGAGGCAGGAGGAGGCGATGGAGGAAGATCAGTTCAGTCATGTCATTCAGAAATCTCAGCCCCGAAGTCCGAACCCAGAACAGGGCTCTCTCCTCCATCAGCCATTTCACGAGCTTTCTGCCTCCATCATCGTGAAGAACAAAGTACAAAACCTAAAGAAGAGCGTCAGCAGCAACGAATCAAAACAGGACTCTCCTTCAAAACGACCGACTGGCTCGGGAGGACGCTTCCTGTAAACGGAGAAGTTATGATTGGATGATACGGTGGACATGTGACGCGCAGTCCAGAGGACAAAACCAGATGGACTGCATGCAGCGTTTCTTCTCCTGATGAAGCTTCTCCTGCATGATCAGCAGATTCCAGCGGCTCCGGAGTCTGACCCCGGGGTCCCGTGACTCCGATCCCGGAGAGCTCGCACCTCTCATGACCACAACACGGCCCGAATTAAGCAACCATGACCATCATTCCCATCTCCCAGCAGTCACCTCTTCTTTGCTATTCTCAGAGTCCAGATCTTCACGGTCCTGTCGCTGCGAAAAGAGAAACAACGTGACAGAAAGGAAAGTGTGAAGAGTTCAGACGAAATTGTAGAGCGAGGAACAAAAATAAAATCTGAGTGAGGTTTAAAACGAGCTGACAGCAACTCCTACACAGCAGATATGTGGTAGACATCAAACCAGCGCACTAACATCAAGACTCTCAAACCCAGAGCTGCACCTTCACTGCAGACGGTCAGTGAGCTCGGCCTGTCTCAGATCATCTGTACCCTCCAATGAACCTGACAGTGTGATTAAACTGCTGATTTAACACATCTGTCCTTCTGAACCATCGTTACAGTTCCTGAGGTCTTCCTCACTCCTGAACGTCTGCGGTCGCTCTGGTCAGAGTGCATGGTCCAGGGTCAGTGTGTGTTAATGATGGAGCTGAAAATGCCCTGGTTTTAAACCCACTCCATCAGATTCAGCAGGTTCCCAAAGTCAGATCTGAGCATCAGAAGCTCAGTGTGCAGTGTGTGTGTTGGGATGCAGGTTCAGTAATGTGGTAGAGTCATGTGACTCTAGGTCTTCAGTATAATTTTGGTTTTGGTTGGTAGTTAGTAGTAGTTAGTTGTTAGATTTAATCTCTCTAATAATGGGAGAACTATGACCACAGACAATCTGACAGAGAACAGAGTCAATCAGAAGCTAAAGAGAAGACATGTGTGTTTAACAGGAAGAATGAGAGAAATAAAGGACTAGCAGAGAAATAAAGCAGTACCAGAGAGAGGAGGAGAGAGTTAGTGGAGGCTCAGGGGAGGCTGGTGGCTCGGCCCTTGATGGCCAGAACCCGGCGAGGCAGACAGGGCGTGAGACCCGGAACATAACTCCACAACTTCACCCGACAATCACTGCACAAACCACAACAGCCACAGAAAGCAGGAGGGGGGGTCAGTGAAGATTTAAACACAGAGGGACAGAGGGGCGAGTACACAGACATGTCTGCAGGAGATCTGAGGTAATGTCCAATCACTGAACGTACAAATCAAAGCCTACAGCAGACGTCACTGAACCTACAAAATATTAACCAAAACAAGCAAACCCAAAGAAAAAGGAAGAGTTTAGGAAACACCACAGAGCTGAAGGGTTAAACACTGCAGCAAACGTCTGAACACCCGAATCACACACATTTATTAACTGAGCTGTCTGATCTGATCTGATCTAAATCAAAGCTAAAACAAGAATGAAGGCTCATTCTCACACCAGCTTTAGTTCAATCAGACAGTGAAGCGCTTTAGTAAATCGCTCTGATTTCCGTTAGTTTAATGAGGAAGTTGTTAAATACAGGATTAGAGGTAAAGCTGAGTGAGTGAAGTCTCAGAGCACCGATGCATTCAATTCTAAAACTAAATACATAGAAATGAACCTGTTACACTATTTAGACTATGAATGAACTCACTGTGAGAGGAAGTTAAATCAGACAGAACTTTATTCTGTGTTCAGTGGCGTTTGGGTCGAAGCTCAGCATCAGCTTCAAATCTAATAATCCTACAATTGCTGCGTAGCAACCACACGGCCCCGAACGCTGGTGCTGAGAGAGGAACACCGTACGTACCTGGAAGCTGTGAAGATCTGCTTGCTGTTGGTGCAGATTGCATTGATGGGGCTGTCGTGACCCTTGATCTCACCGATGGGGGTGAAGTTGTCCACATTCCACACCTTCAGCATCCCCGCTCGACAGGCACTCAGCAGCATGGGGCGGCCGGGCACATAGGCCAGCGCACACACCCAGTCCTTATGGGCATTAGGGATTTGCTGCAGAGAAGAAATGACCAGATTCATGAACCATCACAGAACGATACGCCGTATAACGAGAGAAGAAAACGATTTAATAACCAACAGACACAATGAGTCTTGAGACGTAACAAAAGTAGTAGTAGGGCTAGTTATGATAAGAATGATAAATCTAAATAACAAAATGATATTTAGTGTTGCATCTTCTGATTAAATTGAGGAATAAAGCAGCTGCTGGTCTCCATTAAGCTCCAGTTCAAAGTCACCAGCCCCGCCTCACCTTCCTCTGAAATCAGATTTCTCTCTCCTGAACAATCTGCTGATGCTCTGAACCCCGGGCTGGGGCTGAGTTCTGAAAACATTGCCTTCCGCTCTTTAGGAAAGTACATTAACAATAATTAGGTGATTGGTTTGAATAATTACAAAATAAAAATTGTTCAG
Organism: Corydoras maculifer; assembly: GCA_019802435.1. NCBI lineage: Eukaryota > Metazoa > Chordata > Actinopteri > Siluriformes > Callichthyidae > Corydoras > Corydoras maculifer. The sequence goes on from JAFMOD010000921.1 coordinate 83,891, forward strand.
TGTGCATCATTAACACCCCGGGGTTCCAACAAAAAGCCAGATATTGGTCCAAATGTATAATTAGTTTCTGAGATATAAACATAATTGATCAGATAATAAATTTAATTAAATTTGTGGCCATCAAAGCCACAAAGTCCAGGTAATTATCAGCGTGAGAGTGAGAGCTGTGGACTGTAGACTGATCAGAGAACAAGGCCATGACATCTGACATCTGGTCTTAATGTTGATTGTAAAACATAATAACCAGTGAATAATGTGATCTCATGTGATATAAAACATAACTGATGAAATATGCATCAAATCTTTAGTACATAAATAATACAATTTAAAATGAAATCAGGAATAAAATGAATTCCAAACTTAAAGATTTGTTTTAATTTGTAATTTTGATTTAAAATTTTTTTTTATTAAAAATAAATAAAACATTAAGGACAGAATGAAAGACAAGGTTTGAATTCATATATATATATATATATATATACATAATACTGGCTTATAAACATCGATGTCATGCATTTGTATTAATGTTTTTATAAAATCATTCAGTATTAAATCTTTCATGGCTTTGATGCTTTATTAATGATTTACTCCGTCCTCATGCTTCTCTTCTGATGAAAGACTTCTCTGTAAATGTGGCTCTCTTTAATCACAACTCACTGCGAGAACAACACAATCTCAATTAAATATACTGTGAGTGTGTGAGTGTGTGAGTGTGTGTGAGTGTGTGTGTTGTCATTGGTTGCTGAACCTCAAAGTAAAACTGTTGATCCTACAAGTTAACCTTAATATGAAGAGAAGCACAAAAGACTTCAGAACGTTGGAACCTGAACCGACCTGAATGAGCTCCTGCTGCTCCAGGTCCCACTTCTTAATGCCGTTATCGCGGGAGCCACTGAAGAGCACGTCCCCGTGCACCGCCAGACACTCAATACCGTCATAATGAGGGGGCTCAAAATTATGAGCGGGACCGATATTTCCCTGCATGCCTTCTGATACATCAAACACCTGAGAGACGGGCACAACATCAGTACACAGTACAGCAGAGAACATGCAAAAGACAACAGCCCACATTCCTCCAGAGGATCTGAGAAAACAAGGAAAGGACACGGAGGACACCTTGACGTAGTGGTCCTTAGAACCGGTGATGACCTGGTCCTTCCCGCCTCCGGAACATCCCACCGTTATACACATGACCGACCCGATGTGACCCGCCAGCTTTCCTGTGGCCTGCATCCTGAGAACACACACCTGTTCAGATTCTCACACACACATCAACAACTAACAACCAGGATGTTTCCAGATACTGGAGCCTATCCCGGTGATAACTAAAGTAAAAGGTAAGTCTTAAAAATGGTTCCCAGTGTAAAGGCCGACCAGACCCTCATTCACACCTGGGGCAATTCAGCATCATCACTGTGTCCACACACACACACACACACACACACCCTCCCAGCACCACCACAGTCATATAATCCACAACGTTATTAAATTAAAAGATGATACAAAACAAACTGTTGCTGCTCATTTCATACATTTACAGAATGAACAATAAAGTTCACTAATGAGCAGGAACATGCTTTAACACGGCGGTTAATAACAAACATCCCCTTTTAATAACATTTATTCAGTCTATTAAAGCTCATGGAGGGCACTCGAGTGTGTTGCAGTGCTACGGGTTTGAATCTCTGTCTGATGAGTGGGAGGAAAGCTTCATAATATTCTTACTGCACAGAGAGGAGAAATGAAACAACGTGCCGGCACTGCGGACGCTGAGTGTGAACGCTCCAGTTTAACCCTGTTTAGGTTTTATGGGTTTTGAGATTGATGTGTGTGTGTGTGTGTGTGTGTGTGTGTGTACCAGCATATGGCAGCTACGCCCGTTCCGTTCTGTACAGCAGTGTGTGGAGCAGCAGGATCAGATGTTTTTAAATACTGCTGATTCATCAATAGTGTTTCAGAGCTTCATCTGTTCAGATCACAGCTACAGATTAACTGATTGATTGATGGACTGATTGATTAATTTCACTTTATTGTATAAGTGAAGACCACAGAGTGGCATCAGCGTCAAAACACCGATGAAACACACTGCAGCAGATCACACCCCACAGGTTTAATACTGAGACAGGAAGCTGATACACCTTTAGATGTGGAACTGATGCCTTCAGTGATGTGAGGGTCTGCAGGTGGAACGTGGTGCTGCCTACCTGTTCAGGTCCCAGGTTCGAACCGTGTTCCCTGCTGCAGCATAAAGAACAGAACCAGACGGGTTGAGGGCGATCTGGTTGATTTGGTACTCGCCCTGGGTGGTGGTGACGGTGCGGGTGGTGGTTCCTGCACATGCGTCTCCTGAAACCACCTGACCTGAGGACCTAGAGGAGGAGGACAGAAGCCTGACCCTTCAGATGTCCACAACCAATGAAACATACATATGATGAAGTCCTAAGTCCCTTTGATGTTCAGTTCAGAGATACTCACGTTAAGGTGCGCACACACTTGGCGGAGTCGCGGATGTCCCACACTTTGATGTATGAGGTGGAGACGGTGAAAACCAGGCCGGAGCTGCTGCAGTGTTTCACAGACACCACGTTGTTTGGGTGACCCCTCAGTGTGACTATCTCCTGTCCCGTCACTAAATTCCACATCTTACAGGTGCGATCTGGATCAAACAGAGGACAGGACGCTTTCATTCATTCATAAAGAACCAAACCGTGAGCATAAATCCCGCACCCCTAACACACAACCCAGCTGACCCCCTGAGCGCAGCAGTCTATGAGTGTACACCCCATAATATAGATCTGATCAGATGTGGGGGATTAATGAAGCTGAATGCAGCTGTGACATCACCATGGTTACAACACAACACCGGAGTGGAGCTTTCTGTAGATGGAGTGGACTGATTTCGGAGGCGTTTACAGACTGAATTCACACCATCATCATCTTCATCTTCATCTTCATCCCCGTGCTCTCTCTGTATGGAATTCTGGAGGCTGTGAGGTTTTATAAAAACATGCTCTCTGATCTTTCTACAGAATGTGAGATGTGAGGAGTGTGACGCCCCCTAATGGGTGTAATGTGATGATTATGGGTCATGTGTGTCAGGCTTGTGAAGGTACCTTTGGATCCCGTGAAGAGAAGCTCATCAGTGGCATCGAGGCAGAGCACGGGTTTACAGTGTCCCTCTGCCACGGCCGTACACTGCAGAGGAGCGGTCCTGCCCCCCTTCAGCCCCGCCATGGGACTGATCACACCCCTGCACCGAAACACACACATTAAAGGTGCACTAACCACGGTCATTAAACCAGAAGGTGCATCCATCTTCAAAGAGATGGTTTAAATTTGATCCAGTCAAACCCCCCCCCCAAACAGCACCTTCATGCTCGGGTCCCTCTCTGTTCTCCTGTGGTTATGAATATTGTGCTGCCTAATCATCTTCATCAGAAGCTGGTCATGCATCATGTGACAGATTAAAGTCGAACTAAACAAAGCGAGAGGATTGAATCCGGGGCTAATTAAAACCTGCAGCGTGAGTCTTTAGCAGCAAAGGCGTGATCAATGGAGTGGAAGACGTGCAGGTATGAGCTTTAAATGATTTCAAAGCTAAACACACACACAGGTTCTGACAGGATTCTGAAGAAGCATAATAAAACCTGTTCAAATCCTACAGCGCCTGTGAACACGGCTGCGGTTCTGTTCGGACTTGGTAGATATCAGAACCATAAGCATGTTCTTAAGATCAGTGCTGCCGACAAAGTGTAGTACGAAGTTTAGCAGCATGTGTCCCAGATCAGGCATCACAGAACCTGGCAGAACCCGGCAAAACCTGGCAGAACCCGCAGAACCCGCAGAACCTGGCAGTTGTAAGATGCCACTTCAAACCTGCCATGCCTCTTAAACCCACGTGCAGCTGGCTTCACCCTGCCTGTGCCCACATTCAGATGCTCTGCCATAAGACCGGAATGCAGCGACTGTACAATCAGAAGGGAGCAGGATTTGGTCCACAGGGGTTATGTCCCGCTCGGTTGAAGGGAAGACTGAATTGGCATAAACATCACGTGGCACCTGTCAAGCTCACTTGCATCAACATATGCAGGCAGGGTGGGAGCTGGTACCTGCAGCGCCTCTTCAAACCGTATGGTACCGGAATAGCTCGGGCGCTGCGGATTGGCTGGAAGATAAATTTCCACATCTGTTTGGTGGGGATCACAGGGAGCCGGTGGAACGGACGTGATGCGCTGTGACAGCTGGCAGTCTGAGTTTTCTTCTGAGTTTTGATGGACTTGAGCCAGAGGCAAAATGAAGCGGACGATGGCGACGCATGTGTTCAACACAGTCCTGTTTGTGTCATTATGGAGAGGTCAATACGTGGAAAAGGGTCCAGCACTGCAGCGGGGCGTCAGGGTCTCCATTACAGACAGCGGTCAGAAGATTGGGTTCATCTCCCCTACTCACTCCCTCTGAAATGATAACCAGGCCACGGCTCTGCACTGCCTCCTTATGGAAAATAAGCAGCAGCAGCAATTTATACACTTGTTGTCAAAGCGTTCTGGCTCCAAAGGCTTCACTTCGACCCTCCTATAGTTTTGGGTGCCAATTAGCCCACACACTTCCATGAAAGCCATCAGCAATTCGGCAGAGCTTAACAGCTGAATATAACGAGGAGCTCTTTTGGGCTGGCAGCATCCCCGACACGTCCGGTCCCGTTCCCCTCCCCGTCTGCAGGAAGCTGTCCGAGCGAGACAAAACCGCCCCGTTCCGAGGAGCTCATGGAAAACCTGGTCTCCTGTGGATGAGCGTAAGGCCTGGCTGCTTTTAGGTTTTAATAATGTTTGAGCCATTCTTGTGTCACAGTTTCAGTGAGGGGACAGAAGAATGGCTGAGAAACTGGAACGTGAGCGGCTGGAAGCAGAGGCTTTAATGATGAAGAAGATGATGAAGTGCAATGTGTAAAGTTCTAATGATTCCAGCTGGAGGTTTATAGAACATGGAGGGTGTATCAGATCATATTCATCAAACGGTTATATTCAGTTAGATCATCTATATGCTGAAACCCTAAAAATAACTGAAGGTAAAATTCAGGCTGGTTACACAGGAGAAGAGAAGAAACTCTTCCACGCAGTGTGTGTGATGTTGCAGGGCTGAAATCCCCTGATATCCATGACATCACACGCTCCTTTAAATAAAAGACTGACTGTAACTGGGTCGTGCTTGGATGTTCCCGACGGAACGATCCAAAATATACACCAGACTCTGCTCATCATCACATCTCTGTGAAACATCGGTGAACCTCCCCACCATCTTCATCAAAGTTAAACTGAAATAAGGTTCCGTTACATCGCTCAACTTACTGACGCCATCCAATCAGAATGAAGAGTCTGAGGCGCCTCTGAGCGTCTGTCTGAATATGGGAGGTTGTTGTGAGAAGTTTGTTTAAGAGCAGCGGTCTGCTGAATGAAAACCTTCACCAACCATGTTCAATTTTAAACAGCTGCTTAGTACTTACTGACTTTCAGACTAAAGAAAATTTAAAACGTGTTATTCTGTAATAAGCTTCTCTCTTATTCAAGAAACAGAAAAGCTGTATGCAGAGGATCTCACCCTCTTCCAGGGTTTAGTTTGTGATAGTCAGATCTCATGGGAATCCATGATACAGAACATTAGACTGTGTCATCATGGCAGTGGAACCTCTGATTTCATTGTAATCAGCTGTTAAACTCTTTAGTTTAAGTCTTTAATACTGAATAAATTATATCTACAGTATTTTATATTCGTTCATAGAAAATAACCTTAACATCTGCCCTCTGTTAAGCGCATTAAAGAATGAAGTGCGTTCTTTATTGGTTCTTTTTGTCCACAGTGGAACTTATGTCCATTTCAGCGATCTTAATGCTGCTATTGTGAGTGATTGTCTTTTTAACTCGGTGGTGTTCCTGCTCTTTCTTCGATGCTGCTGGATGTGAAATTATTTTTAAAGTGCAGTGTTTTCCTTTCACTTAATCAGTTCCATGCATGTCACATGAACACGCAGATTAAAAGCGATGTTATGGATGAACGTGGAATCCGGTGATGTCTGAATGAAAACGGAGGTTCCACTGAATTCTGATAATGCAGAAGGAAACAGATCACTGATCAGCGGTGGGGTTTGGTTGTGAAGGTTTTTTGAATGTTGTGAATTAGATGCTGAACCCTCTGAGATAATGGACTGAACACCACTAATGTAACGGAAAGGGTTTCAGATGGAGAGATCCTACAGGCACACAGGGAACAGTCCATCAGCATCCACACATCAAAAGATTCCTTTAGGAGATTAAAGCTGGAAAACAGGAAACACACACAGAACCATCCACAGCTTTGTGTTGCAGCCACACAGGGGTGGGGGTGGGGGTGTTCAGCTCATCTGCCCCTGCAGGTGAATAATGACTGCGTGGTGTAGCACAATAAAGTCATGCAGCGCCGCTTCAGTCCTCACTGTTCACCAAATTAGCCTCATACAGCCACCAAACAGCCTCAGCGTGGTCCCAGGGTGTGCGCCATGCTGAACCACAGAGCCAGGTTTACTGCTACAACCCCCCCAAACACACACACACACACACACACAGCATTAACAACTCCACATGCACGTGCCGCCATCTGAAAACCCTGAGTCCAAACTGAATGATGGTACGAGAGTGCAACGGAACAAAGTCACAGCACAAAAAAGCACGAATCAGACGAACTGAAATCTGCATGCAGCACTGAACGAGTCTGTGATGGTCAAACACAACGCAGGACGCAGGGAGGACGAAGCAGGCGGACGGACGAGTTCTGCATGGAACGCCTCAGATTTAGAGGATGCTCATCGGGAAGAGGGAAGCTGTGGATGAACCTTATCAGAGCTCCATGAGGGTTTAGACACTGCTGTCCATCAAATTAAAAGAGAGGCCTCAGGGTCACATGATCTCTGTTACCTGCATGTCTGACCTCATCGCCACCGCCCGCTGCTCATGTGCCAACCGAACATTGAAAACTGAACTGAAATCACATGTCGTACAATAGACTTCCTGTATAAGGTCAGTTTACACTGTGATGCTGACGAATCATTAATTAGTCATTAATTTGAGTCATTAAATGAACTTTTAAATCAAGAGAATGGCCAGTTGTCAGCTGTTTTATAGAGGAATGGAACAAGCGGGTTCTTCTGCTCGGTGTGTTCCATCAGAGTGTCATTAGTTTGTAATGGGATAAACCACAACGGGAGCAAGAAAAACGCAATCACAGTGTCATGATAACGCCGCTCAGAAAAATAGCACTGCAGGCTTTATTAGATAAGAGACAGTGAATTATGCAGCGCCAGGCGCAAACTGCAGGCTTCAAGTAACCCGATTTATAAGCGTTTCTCCCTCCAGAGACTTTAATAAACAAGATCCTGCAGCTCCATTCCTCTGGAGTTCATTATTACAGCTTCATTCAGCCCAAACACGCTTTTAACTCCAGATAACGCAGGACGACCAGCTCTGTTCTGATCATACATCCAGAATTCGGCTTTAAAGACATTTCAGCAACGTGTTACCTTTTCAAAGAAAAGTTACTGAAACTAGTTAAAGGGCTTAAAGTACAGAAACATTGGGCAGTGGAGAAGTAAATGCTAGAAGTATAATGTTTACATTCCACTTCACTTTAACTTTGATTGAATGATTTTAGTCAGGCTTAGTTAATCCTAGAAACCCCCTCAGTCAAGATTAACCCTTAAGGTTCATTCAGAGCCACGGGGTTCACAACACAGAGGAGGCATGAAAAAGGGCAGGTCAGTGATGATGCAGCATGGTGGAACCACACACACACACACACACACACACACACACGGCCTGAGAGTGAACAAACAGGAGACAGGATGAAGAAAGTCAGACAGAACTCTCTACCTGAGAATCTCCGAGAGAGAGGAGTCGCTGTCATCGGACCTAAAGGGCAGAACAGCAGCAGGGTTAGGGGGGGAGGTGGGAGGAGTCAGTTAAAGACAGAGGGAGAGGTTTCGTGAAAAACGAGGCCTAACAGGATGCGGGCAGAAAACAAAGGGCAGGGCAGGAGGAAAGGGGAGGAGTTAAAGACAAAACAGTATGTAGAGTTGAAGGGTTAAATGATTTCTGGACAGTGGAGGAGGTGGAGGAGCTCCGTCCTCATGGACATGTCAGGAACCTCTCAGTTTACACGATGCCACACCTTCCCTTTAACTTCAGCAAAACCTTACACGTTCGTATTCAAACCAGGGCGAGAGAATGTCCGTCACACCGGGTCACTGAGACCAGCAGAGGGGGACAGAGGTGGAGGACGGAGGTGATGAGCTGTGAACGGGAGTCCAGAGAGCACAACACTAAAACATTCCACAGAGCGTCGGCAGGAGGACGGCTTCACACCGTTTAATCACGGGCTTCGGGAGTTTCATGGAGTCGTCATGGAGGAGAAGAATCGAACATCTAACCAAATCCAATTTAACCAACAAATGAGCGAGCATGACCCAGCCCGGGGTCTCAGTAATTTAAGCATGACCCAGCCCGGGGTCTCATAAGGTTCTGAAAGTCAGGGTTGGGGGAGTTTGAAGTGATCCACAGAGAGGTGGACGTTCACTTACTTTTGGACATGTGATGTCATAAGTGCCAGCGAGAGCAGCGCTCTGTTCTAGTTCATATGAAATGAGTCTCATATCAGACCTGGACACTCTGAGTGAGGAGAGGGAACGCAAACTATTCAGTCAGGGAAACATAACGGCTGAGCCGCCGTGGGGATAGAACAATCAGGAGGAGAGCCATGCAGCGGTCACATCATCAGAACAGGAACCTTATTACTGATCAGTTCAGAATCTGGAGGATATTACAGGTATGCAGTGAACCCGTCTGGTGTGTTATTGAAGGGGGATCGGGGTCCTGATGATGGGGGCGGCCAGCGGTCACATGGAACTGTTTAATTAATATTATAATGAGAAGAACATCTGAACTGATGTGTATTTAAGTTGAAACTGTTCTGACACCATTATAGAGTCTCAATCTCACACCGAACACGTAAACATACAGACGTTAGTTTCCACAAAGTATCCACCAGAAACAGAAGCAACTCTATTTTACAAAGGAAAGTATAGTTCCAACCCAACAGCAGTGCACTCCCATCAGCTAATTAACTCATTAACTTAGAGCTTCCTTCCTGTGATTTCATGGTATCTCATATGTATGGAGTCTTCCTGCTTTGTCTGAGATATTAATGTGAGTACAGTTCATAAAGACACAGCGGTTCACCAATAAACTGAACTTCCTACATTTTCATCTAAAAACCAGTATTTATTTTTTTAGTTCATCAGTTCATACTGCTGTCAGTAGGGGGCAGTAGAAACACTGTTAATTAGTTTAAAATCAGATCAGAAATGGAACTCAAACTGTAATAATACACCTGTGATGTCATGTGCATTAGAAAGTCCTGCTCTGACCCCGTGTGTGGACTCAGAAGCTCTTCACACTCAGCTTCAGGCGGCGTGACACGCCTGGGGTGGACGCTGCAGAGGTCAAAGGTCAACAATAATTGTATGATTTAGTGATGCGGTCCAGGGGCCTCGGTACTGTATGTGGTGGATAAGGTGAACATGTTAATATCGCAGGTGTACATAAAGAGTGAGGAGGATTTTAGGGAAGCAGCCCCCCCCCCCCATACACACACACACACACACACACACACACACACACGGGACTGCTCCCAACAGATTACAGAAGATCCACAGATGGAGCGGTCAGCAGACACTCACATACACGGTCTATCTGAAGGTGTGAAGTGTGTGTGTTTTAACATACACACACACACACAGTGCATCAGAGGTGTCAGTACCTGAATTGGTAAACGATCCTAACACACTCATAACTCTAGAACCCACTCAACTCTGCACATCAATCTTCATTAAATCATCTGAAAATAAAGGCAGAGCTGAGCGGGTTCCTGAGGGAATCTGGATACTTAGGTTATAATACATATCCAAGAAAAAGATCATCTAAACTCATTTTATTATATAACCTCAAAGCCAATAAAAAATCTATTTATAGAAACTAAAATATATAATGATATAACACCATAATGATTATTCTAAAGTTATAGAAAAATGAAGTGTATGGGAGAGGAATCAGGGTACTCACTTGTCCAGTGCAGAACCCTGGCTCTGATTGCTGGTAAGACGAGAGAACACGTTGCGGTCATTGCGGATACGGAGGGGAGGGGAGGAGGGGGGGGTGTAGACGGAATCCGGAGGCCTAAATTCAACAAAACAGTACAATAAACACACATTCATATACTAAATACACAAATCCATTATAAAGCCTCTTCATCTTTTAATGCAGAGAACACGGGATTCAGGATCAAAGAGAATACAGATGGAGTCGGGATTTCAGGGAGACGAGTCCGAGACGACACAAAGAAAAGGTTAAAGGTTTGTTCAGCGTGTCAGTCAGACCTCTGAGTTAAAAGCATCACCACGCTCCACTGACGGGCAGGTCAGCCTGATGAGGTTCCATCAATGGTTCAATCTGCAGTTAATAAAACATTCAGAACACTGAAGTCTGATGGTACTGAATGATGCACAGACATGTCCACGGCATGAGAGCTCCAACTGAGAGAGTCCTCATTACTGCTCAAGAAGCTACCTTCACTGGTTGGGGGAGGGGCTTGGCTGCGGCATGCCTTTGTATGTTTAATGACTCTGGAAACCCAAAAGAAACCCTGTTGCTTCATGTGCAATAATAACACATCTCCTGAGAGCAGACCATGAGAGCTGAACCAAAGACTGAAGACCAATCAGATCAGAAGGAAAGCAGTTACCTGTATGACTGACTTCTATCGTAGGACGGTCTCCGGGTGAAGGAGGACGGGTCCGAGCCCCTCGACTGCCTGGGACTAACAAAAACATTCAGAGTTAACAAGCGAGTCCAGAACGAGACCCCAAACATTTCAGCTTCACGCTCTGCACTCACAACGTATGTCCTCGAACCGGCAGGCTGACTGTGCGAGACACACTCTCTCTGGAGTAGGTCTCACGCAGAACGAAGCCGAAGCCATTCTCCTGGATCTCAGACAGAGAGGCCAGAGACTTTGTGATGTTCTTGCAGGTGGAGTCCAGAACGGGGCCCAAGTACTCTGCAGATACAGCCTTCATCTGCGCAGAGATGCGCGGCTCAGCCTGCGGTCATGTGACATTCAAACAGACGCTTCATGACTGTACTGTACTGTAGATCGCTCCTCTTTCAGAAACTGCAGTCTGTATTAAATACATACATATACACACATCGCCCCCTTGTGGACATTCCACTTAAGCACAATTTGAAATAGTGAAATGCTTTTGAGCTTTGAGCTTTTAGTTTCTGTGTTTCTATAAACATCCACGTGATTCACACCCAGCTGCAGCTCAGGGTTTTGAACACTGGAGGACTTTGGTTTAGAGAAGGTGGATACTTTTGGTGTTACAGCTAAAGTATTTGAGCACTGTGACACCCTACACCCACAGAAGCTTTATGTTTTACCACCCAAACCTTTAAATGATACCGTCTTCAGAAGATCATCTGCGAGGTCAGGCACTGATGTTGGACTGAGTGTCAGTTCCAGTTCATGGTGTTGGATGGACTTGAGGTCAGGACGCCGTCAAGTTCATTCACCCCACCCTGACATCATGAGACCTGATCAAAAAGGCCTTCCCCAAACTGTTTCCACAATATTAGTAAGTATTTAAATTGTTCAGTTTGTGGAGTCAGGTGTTCATCACGTGAATCAATTCAGATCGACTGCAACAAACTAAAGAAATCGACTGCGGCAGGTTTCAGGAATCAGAGGTGGAGGCTTTTACCTTCAGTTTGAAATCGTCCTGACTGGCTGAAGACTTCATCTGAGGAAAACTGTGAGGAACACAGAGAGAACACCAAAACCAATCACAGACACGTTCTGGATTTAGAATCCTTAATCCAGAGCAGGAAGCCGACCTGATCTCTGAGGGCTGGCTGAATTCGGACGCCTCCTCGTCTGTGCTGCCGTAGCCATTCTCTGAAATACACCACACCACAACGTCACCCTTCAGCCAGAACGGAGGGCATACCACACAGAGCGGGGTCAGCAAAATCAGCACACCCTGCTGGACGTTGTGTATTAAAGCCTGCAGCTCAGGAATACACTCAGCCTTCTCCCTCAGGGCATCCAGGATCATGTGATTATGAGAGGAGCCAATCACGTCTGTCTGACGCAGCTGACCCTCCAACAGCCGGATCTGAGCTTCTTTTTGAGCCACCTGTAAGTTCTGTACACACACACACACACACACACACACGCACACAAAGATAAATTCTGGTATTTTAAGGAGGCCACAGTCCTCTGTGTTCAGGTTCCTCACCCTGTCTATTGAGGCCTTTAGGAAGTGATCCAGAAGGTGGCGAGCTTCAGCCAGAGAGCAGGAGCTGATCACCACAGAGGTGTCCACTGAGTCCAGCTCGTCCTGTAGAACAGACTCACCAAATGTCAACTGCACAGCACGGCATCAGGAGTTACATCAGATCGACACACGTCACTCATTAAAATGAACTTTAGAGTGAAACTGAGTGATGAAACCGGTCACTGTGCGACGCTCACCTTGGTCTCCTCGATCTGTACGATGGTGGCCTGACAGTCTGATAAGCTGTCGTTAATATAATCGATGTTGGCATTGAACACCTCGATTTCTTCATTCATCTCCTGCACGAGTCGCTCGTCCTCCTCCTGCCCCGGAGCGTCGCTCAGCAGAGTCTCTCTCTTCCGTAGCAGGACCTCCTGCTGCATGGACAGCTCCTCCCGTTTCTAACACAAGTGTGGACATGATTAACAAGCACATGAGGACATGAGACACTCCATCAATGAGCAACCATGGTCTGTACACATATTATTGATCTTTAAATCCTGCTGGTGAATGCTCCTCTGATTCCATGACAGCACACAGACGGGGGGGTACCTTGATCAGGCGCTCCATGTCAGCCTCCACGTTGGCGATGGTCATGCGTTGCATCACGATGTCCGTGACCCTCCTCTCCAGCGCCTGCCATTTCTGTCGAGCTGTCTTTGAGAAGGTGCTGGTCACACCCTTCCTCTGCATCTTCTTCCTGCTACTGCAAGAGCAGAAATGCTTACACGGCAAAATAACAACCAATACATTTAAATAATACACGTCACATCTCCACCAACAAAACTACACTTTGAACTAAAGCAGCAGTTTAACTCCCAGATGCATCAACCAATCAGCTTCCTCCTGTGTGCTGATGGTACTCAATTTAATGAATGATATGTTAATCATATGGAGGTGAGTTCCAATCTCTTTTAATATGATCCAGCCACGAAGCACTGATTCAGCATAAAGTCTTACCTTCATAAAGCTCCTATAGTAACCAGATACACAACATTTTAGAATTTTAGTGTAAACTGAGATATTTTTACATTAAATTACGCAGAATTTTACAGATTTACAATGACACATTAAAGTATACTAAAAACATTTGTCACTGACAATAATTATAATAATAATAATAACAATAATCTTTGATGCTGACCCAAACAAACGGGACGATCCTCCCCCTGACCCCTCACTTTCTCCCAGATATCCATTGAGCTTGTTGTTCCACTGGCGGACGATGCTGGAGACAGAGCGCGTGGACTCCGACTCTGATGACATGGTGGTGGTGGTGGTGGTGCCAGCAGAGAGCTCGGCACCTGAATCCACACTGGGTGGTCGACGATAGGCCCGCCCCGCTACGCGCTCGGACATGGGTTTGGCCAGTCGCCGCAGAGCCGTTACCTCCTGAGTCTTCCTCTTCAGGACGATCTCCTGCTGCCGCTTTTGTGACTCCAAAGAACGAATCTGATACTGCAGATGAGAAACGACATCGAGAGAGAGAGAGAGAGAGACAGAGACAGAGAGAGAGAGAGAGAGAGAGAGAGAGAGAGAGAGAGAGACAGAGAGAGACAGAGAGAGACAGAGAGAGAGAGAGAGACAGAGAGAGAGACAGAGACAGAGAGAGACAGAGAGAGACAGAGAGAGAGAGAGAGACAGAGAGAGACAGAGAGAGAGAGAGAGAGAGAGAGAGGGAGAGAGAGAGAGACAGAGAGAGAGACAGAGACAGAGAGAGAGAGACAGAGAGAGACTTTGACTTTAAAAGTGCATTTATTAACAAAAAAGTAATTAAATATATTACAAACAGAAAATAGTTACATAATTTTTGAAAACATAGGAAACTGTTGTTAATGGTTCATTATTCACTATAACAAATTAAACTCTAATAATTCCTCTTCTAAATTTAAACCATAGTTAAAGAATGAAAATAAAACGTTAAAAATGCAGCTGTAAAAAGCCTTGTTCAGTGTCACACAGGACTCCATCCTGACCCCATCTCTGATTAAACTCGTGCAGCTTCATCGTCATCTTATAGAAAGCAAATTCTACTCGAAGTCTGGCTTTGACCAGAGCACTCATTACTTCCCTTGGATCAACAGAACCACTCCCCTGAGCTCGGTTCCTTCTGGTTAACCAAATGGCCATCTTAGTTTGACCAAGTAAAAAGTTTATCAAGCTGCTTTGGTTTTTTTTAGCTGTCGAGTATTTTGGCCCGAAAACATAAAGGCTGTCTGTCCACATGCATCCAAAGGCCAAGAGCCAGGATTTTAACAAAGCAAAGACTTCTTGAAGTCTTATACAACTTAGAAATAGATGGTGTAATGTCTCCTCCAGTCCACAGAACAGACACTCAGGTTTTACAGTGGGATCAAAGTGGGCCAGATGTTTCCTGGTCGCTATGGCTCCATGTATGATCCTCCACTGCAGGTCTGCTGTGCGCTTCTCAATAGGTGGTTTATACAGCGACTCCCAGCAGCCTTGTGGAGAGAAACCCAAAGACTGAAAGCTAGGCCACTTGGACTCCTTCAGCCCACGGAGAGCAGACATGTGGGATGCTTTAATGCAGGCTAGGTATAGGGCCTTTTTTGAGCTGTCATGAAAGGTGAGCAGCTGTGGTGTTGTACTCTTTAGCAGTGATGCTTCTTCCTCCTGATAGTCTCCCGCTGCAGTACAGACCCGGAGTGAGGGGAAGAAAACGTGCTTCTCCGATTTTTGCCCCCTTGT
>JAFMOD010000921.1:103698-127825 GCA_019802435.1 Corydoras maculifer
GAGACAGAGACAGAGAGAGACAGAGAGAGAGAGAAGAAATAAATATAGATTCAAAACATTAAGACCAGGCACAGTGACCCATGAGAGGAGCTGCACTGAACAGACCTCTTTGATCATCACTGTCTTAATAATCATCAGGTTGAGACCCCGCCTCCAGCCCTCACTGTGACCAGAGCCATCAGAACACTTTCATTAAGTGAAAGAAACTAAATGCTCAATTAATTAATTCAGTTCATATCAGAAATCAGAAGGAACCAACATGTTTGAACAAACGCAGCACGACCCGGATTCACGTGTCCTATCAGAACCTGAAATTCAGGAAAACAGAAACCATGTAATAAATAAATGTGAGAACTCAGCAGAAGGATGTAAATCTACAGGGTTGAGAGGAAGACATTTGTGATGGAGCAGAGTGTTTGTGATGGAACGTGATGGAACCTCCTGACGACGCTGCTCCTTCTTCAGCTGAGCGATCTCTCTGTTCCTCTTGGCCTCAGTCATTCTCCTCCTCTGCTGCTCTTCCTTCATCTGTTTCATCAGCGCCACCTACAGCATTGAGTACATATGCATGATGAAAGTAAAAACATGATGAGCTCAGTTCCACTCTACAGGAGAACCAGCACTGCATCCTGGGAATATTTATGGGTTTTAAAAAGACAAACTCTGCATACAGGTTACTATTAAAGCGTAATATTAAAGTTGTTCTCTTTGAAGTCATGCTATAATAGATTTGAACGTCTTTCCTGAATGTTACACTAGAGGGCAGCATTACGCTGGTTGTTGTACCTTGGCTTTCTTCATCTCTGCTACTTCAGCCTGCAGTTTTTTCAGTTCTCTCTCGTATCTGCTCTGGTTCTTTAGCAGACGGGCGTGTTCCTTCTGCGCCGCCTGCAGCTTGGCCAGATCCCGGTTCATCTCCTTCAGGCGCTTCTCATACTCCGCCTTGATCCTGCTGGCCTTCTCCTCGGTGTAGTTCTCCATCGACACTGTGATGATGCAGAGTTCAGTTAACTGAGATGCTGGATGTTCATTAAAGAACATCAGGGGTTCAGTGTTTAATGTAACACTGTAAAGGTTGATTATTTCTTTGATTAAAGGAAGTAAATAATAAATGAAGATGATGACAGATTATTATTAGAATTTCAGGTCTATGGGAGGATTTTCAGTTAAATGTGATGGGCTACACTGACACCTTGTGGTGGTTGGATGGTACCAGCGGAGACTCACTGAGGTTCTGAAGCACACGGTCTCTCTCCAGCTGTGTATCTCGGATCTTGTTCTGCAGCTGGATGAGCTTCTCCTCATACTGCAGCTTGAGCGTCAGCAGGCGGCGCTGGCTGTTCTCCAGCTCGTCGATCAGCCGCTGTTTGATCTCGATCTCGCAGGTCAGGTCGGCCAGGTCAGCCTGAAAGTTAGCTGAACAGTCGGAGTCAGCCAAAACCCCCCGAGATTACGGATCCTTATCCATCACATTCACTTCTCATTCTACCTTTTTCTTCCAAATCAGAGTCTGAGTCCACCAAGCTCTCATCACTATCAAACTCCTCCTCCTCTCTGATCTCCTCTTCCTCATCTTCTTCATCTTCATCACAGCCACTCTCCTCCTCAGGCAGAGGGTACATGCCATCCTGAATGACGAAGCACAGAATATTAAAAAGAGGATTAGTGTGTGTGTGTGTGTGTGATTGTGTGCAGCTGAAGATGTGATACTGACGGCTTCAGGCTCGTTATCAGAGTCCCCGTCTCCATTCTCTCTGCTCTCGCTGCCCTCTCTCTCCTCCTGAGCCTGGAGCTTTGCTCTCTTCATCAATCCCTTCTCCGTCTCTGGACTGAAAAATAAAAAATGAAGAGATGGATGCTGTCAGAAGTTTCATTAAATAGAACATTCTAATAAATCATTTAATTGTAGAACCCAACACTGAGCTCCGCCCACATGGGGCGGGTTTACTTTTAGCTCCAAGAATGAATAAAAATGACTGCTGTTGGAGAGTGTTCTCCTGTATGGCTCCTTAACTCTGGAACGTTCTCTCTGTTACTGTTTGTGATTCTGAATCCCTATCAAACTTTTAAAAAATTAAAATGCCTCTTATTAACTTCAGGGGGGGTTAGTGAGTGGGTGGAGGGTGATGGGGTGGGGGGTTAGTGACGGTGGCACTGTGTGAGTATGAAGCAGATAAAGTTTGTAACCTCTTGCGCCTCTGGTTTCTCTCCTTTTTTAACCTCTCAATGTCCAGTTTGGCTCTCCGAATCACATCGGTCATCTCGGCCTCCGTGCAGGCGGAGGGGGAGGAGCCCAGGGGGTGTCCAGCCGGAGGGGCGTGGGATGCAGGGTAAGGTGAGCGGGAGGACAGACGAGATACGCTGCGTCGTAAAGACTCGTTCATGGCCTCGCTCTCCAACAACTTGGACCTGAGAGAGAGATCAGCAGAGCTGGAGCGGTCAGTCTGAGAGCGGGAGGTTAAACCCAGAGCAGAGCCAGGTTTAAATCCTCACCTCAGATCCTCAATCTCTCTGATGTACTTCTGGATCAGGTTGCCTATCTCCTCGTTGGTCTCACCTGAAGATGATCAGATAAACCACTGTTATGGGGTGGGGGGGGGGGGTGTACAATAAAGAGAGAGCAGGATGAGTGATGGAGACCTGTCTTGGTGAGCAGCAGGTTGATCTCATTGGAAAGGAGCTGGGTGACTCTGGTGTTCAGGTGGTCGATGGTTTCCTGCATGGCCTTTACACGCATACGCAGGTTCTCGTTCTCGCGCTGCAACATGGAGTTCTCTTGGAACAGGTCACTGAAGCCTTCAGTACCATCGTCACCAGCCACACGCTTCCCCTGAGAGAAGAGACAGGCAGAAAGTAATCAACCTAATATAGCGAGCAGAAAAGCCCCGAGTCACTGTGGAGCAGCAGTCCAGCTCACTCCATCGTACCTGCTCCAGACTTTAGAACTTTAGAACGTGGTCTGATTACTGAGCTGAGCAGAGCAGCGTCACTGCTGTGTTTACACAGGGACAGCTTCAGAGTTCTGGGTTTACTGAACACACAGCTGACTGATGATCATCTTAATTCCATTTCTAAGTCTTTTGGAGCAGCAGCAGTGAGCCATTTCAGAGTCATTAATCAGTTAATCCCGCTTCTCACCGCTTTAAACTCCATCAGCTCCATCTGTAAACGGGCGATCTCGGCACGCAGGGCACTGATTTGCTGACTTGTCTTGTCCTGGTTCACCACCACCTTGTTTTTGATGTTCCGCGCTCGATTGGCATACTTCAGAGTGTTTAACGTCTCCATGAAATCGCCGTCTGATGGACTGACGCAGGCAATCATCACTGTCCGACTGTCAGAACCCCGGAAAGAGAGGAGAACCCAACAGAACAGAACAGAGACGAGTGATGAAAGTGAACACCCAGGGTTACACACACACACACACACACACACACACACACACACCAGTTTGGAGTCTCTGAGCGAGCTGAATGCTTGCAGGAACGATCTGGGTTAATTTATGTTTAATTAAAAGAATCTGACTTACATCCTGATTAACGAACGTTGGTGTGTTTTCTGGGCCTGCAGGCTTCTGTGGACTGAATATCAACTGCCTGAAGTCATGGAGGTTCACACACAGATGAACATGCTCACTGTTACACACTGTGCTGTCTGCAAGCATTAACCTTCTGAACAGTGGGAGCGTAACAAAGCCCTGACTGTGTACTGAGCCAGCGAGCGCATGCGGCATCACAAAGCATCACAAACATCCAGGACACGACTCAACACACCATTACAGGAGTTACAACAACCACCCAGTGTTCATACAGACATGAGGTCTGCTTCCAAAACCAGCACATCATCACCATGCTCATCTGTTATTCAACAGTTCATTTCTCTATAGATCACTGACCCTCACACACAGCTGCTCTCCCATAACACCAACATCAAAACACACTTCCAACACAGCCAACAAAACATACAACCATTCCAGCAGCTAACAGTACACAATCTGTCAACATGGCAACCGGCTCTTTGAGATGTGATTACATTTAGACATCAAATAAAACTCCCATGTGATTACAGCCACTACAATTAGGTAAAATTAAAAGGGTGTGTGTGTGTGTGTGTGTGCCTACTGGAGCACTACCTGTTTCCTCCGAGTGAATCCTGCAGCAGCCGAGTGAGTTTGGAGTCTCTATAAGGCACATGTCCAGACTTCTTACTCTGATCTCCAAGTGCACTGATCACATTACCCAAAGCCAACTACAAAACACACACACACACACACACACTCCATTTAACTGCTTGATTACGGTTCCATATGTGGGATAAATCTTTTTTGGGAGCTCTATAACCACACTGGAGGATGAGAGCTCAGTCTGACTCCATTCAAAACCAAATTCAATGTTCCTTTTTTAATACAAAGAAGATGTAAAATCTGAGAGACAAAAAGCTAAAAAAGAAACAGACATGCACTTAACAAAACTCCTGAATACTGTATGACAGTACTGAGCTTCTCACACATACACCCCTAATGGACAGGGGGCATGAGGAGGAAATGAACCTCAGTGAGGAGCTCTGAAACTCTGGGGGCTTACCAGACCACAGTTGATGGAGATGCCCTCACGCGCCCGCTCTCCCGTGGCTCCGGTGCGTTTCAGTCGCTCTGATCCGGCCAGGTCCACAAAGTGAAACTTGGCTGTGAACGTTTCATACTCAGGCTGGGATATGGATCTGTCAGCTACCGTATTCACCTCAGAACCTCCGGACCCGTTCTCCTTTAAATACGACGGATGTGATAAGGACAGTGTGTAAGAACACAACACCTCAGAGTGTTAAAGTGCTATTACATAGAAATATAATCAACAGATTCAAACCTAAAACACACACAGACCACTCCTGAACCACAGATCAGATTAGTTTAAACTTTTTACTCAACACTAAAGACACAGAACATTTAAACAGACAAAAGAGAGAGAGAGAGACAGACAGAAAGAGAAAGAGAGAGAGAGACAGAGAGACAGAGAGAAGGAGAGACAGAGAGAGAGACAGAGAGAGACAGACAGAGAGAGACAGAGAGAGAGAGACAGAGAGAGAGACAGAGAGACAGAGAGAGAGAGACAGAGAGAGAGAGACAAAGAAATCAGCTAAATAAAAATAAAAAGTGAAAAAGGTATGTCTGGGAGATAAGTTAGAATAAAGTGTACAGGTTATGATGATCAGAGAACTGAGTAATGAAAACACTGAATATGGACAATGAGGAATCTTAATTAGATCTGTGTGACCTGCCGTCTGATTGAGGTAATGAAAAAGACAGGGTTGTACCATGTGGGGCTGTGGGCACACTCTCATTTGGCACAGGTGAATGGTGAAGATGGCATGAGATCGGGAGCTCTGAGCGTTCATCTGCGTGCTGGCGGTGGTGCGGGACAGAGCGCCCAGCTTCAGGCACTGCAGGAGCTGAGAGAGCATGAACCAGAGCATTCACCAGTTAAACAATAATGAGAGAAAAACCTGAAAACCTCACACATCCATCAACCTGCTGCTCCTCATCCATCCCCTGATCATCAACCTGCTGCTCCTCATCCATCCCCTGATCATCAACCTGCTGCTCCTCATCCAACCCCTGATCATCAACCTGCTGCTCCTCATCCAACCCCTGATCATCAACCTGCTGCTCCTCATCCAACCCCTGATCATCAACCTGCTGCTCCTCATCCATCCCCTGATCATCAACCTGCTGCTCCTCATCCATCCCCTGATCATCAACCTGCTGCTCCAAGATCTGAAAAATTAGTTCAACAACTAACACATTTCAATAACAGATGGAAAGGTGCAGGGATGAGCAGTGATTAGAGGAGCAATAGAGGGAGCAGCACACACACGCACACCACACACACACACACAGACCTCGCCTTCCGAGCTGACCAGACGTGAGGTGACCCCTGATGTATAGATGCCTCCACTGCTGTCCTCGTGGATCTTAATGTTGGACCTCCTGCCTCGAGGCTCTGGATCACGCGTGCTGTCGAACAGGTCCAGGATCTCCTCATTGTACAGCTGAATGTCAAGCAGAGAAACCAAAGGTCATAGGGGTTAAAGGTCAGAGAGAGTTTCACCAGCCAGCTTCTTATGAGACCACACAGCATTACGAGCATGATAAATACTGAGCTCACAGGAACAGTGTGTGTGTGTGTGTACACACAGCCCCCTCACACAGGGTTCAGACAGAGTCCTGACAGATGAAGGCTGAGAGTGCGTGATGCTGGGGGGAGGGGGTCACACATTGGTCTCAGACTAATAAAATAAAGGCTGTATTAATGGCCTATTCAGAGCGGCTCTGGGGACAGCTTCATTCATTTACAGCAGCAGACATGCGTTTGAAAAATCCCTAAAATGATTTACTGAGACAGACGCCAAGCGGGGGGGCTGGAAACCCCGGCGCCGGCCCATCAGGACAGATCACCCACAACTGCATGGATATGGAACAAGAGTGCAGATTTAAATGAATTAACCTAGCTTCAGAGTGTGTGTGTGGGGGGGGGATGCTGTGTGTGTGTGTGTAAACTGTCGGGTCAATAATAGACCACTCCAGCACTCACTCACAGGATCATCATTTTTTTCTGGTCCTGTATTTCATGTTTTAATGAGCCTCCTGAACCATGGCTCTGTAAATATAGACATGTTTAATATAAAGTCCAACTCAGAACAAATGTAAGTCCACACGGTTCTTCTTTTAGACCCACAGTGGACAGCTGTGTGAGTGGGTGTTATGGTGTATTGTTGGGCAGTAGAGAGACATCTCCAAAATTCAAAACTGATCTTATAGTTTTGACAAACTGCGAGAGGAAAGAACGGACAGACGGCCAGATGAAGGTGCATCTTACCTCCAAAAACTGAGCGCTGACTTTAAACTCCGGAGGCTGAGAGCCACTCCCCAGAGCCTCCGTTTGCCTCTTGTGGATGCCCTGAAAAAGTTGGTGTACTGCACGTGGGATGATGCCCCGCTCGTCCTCACTGACACCCACGTCGAAGCCGGTGCCCATGGTGTATGTCTTCCCTGAACCCGTCTGCATGGAGCACAGCCAACCACAGTTATGATTTGCAGCAGCACTCACCATCATTATCATCACCATTATCATCATCATCATCATACTAAACATCCAATTATCATTAATATTCTAACTTCCCCACAACACAATACTCCCTCCCTCACCATGCTTCACAGTTGGGATGGGGTGTTTTTATATCCTTTATTTTTTATCTATCTATGTATATCTATCTATTATTTATCTACAATATTAAAAAGAGCGGCACGGTGGCTTAGTGGTTAGCACGTTCGCCTCTCAGCGCTAGGGATTCCCGGTTCGAATCCCCATCTGGGTGGAGTTTCCATGTTCTCCCCATGTCTGCGTGGGTTTCCTCCCACAGTTCAAAAACATAGAACAAGTTAATTGAATTCTCAAAATTGCCCCCTATAGAGTGTGTATGTGTCAGTGAGTGTGTGCCCAGTGATGGATTGGCGCCCTGTCCTGGGTCTATCTGCCCAGCGCCCGAGACGTTCTTCCCTGGATGGGCATGGGGAACCCCACCGCGACCCTAATAGAGGATAAGCGGAATAAGCGGGAGAATGAATGAATGAATATTAAAAAGACAGAGTGATGTGTGCACATTACTCTGTGGTCACCATGGCAACCAATCAGCAACCTCATGGATAAACCCCCCCACGTTCCATCTACAGTTCATGTTCTGACATCCCGTTCTTAGTGTGTCCCTCTTCACACTAATAACAGCTTTATGATCCTCTTCTGATTCATTCTAATGCTGCTGCTGGAATAAAGTGCTGAATCAGCCTGAGGGGTTTCAGATCCACTATGACCCTCAGCACAGCTGTCATCTCAAATAAACCTGATAATGAAAAGGGCCACGAGGTTGAGCTTGTACACCGCATCGGCCTGGTTTACAGGAGTAAACATGACGAGCTGACAGCTTCACTGAGGTGGGAAAGGACTTCAGAGAGTGCTTAATGAAATGTTTTTAATAGTTCAACAAATGAGAAGCAGTGAAAGAGTTGAATGTTTTTATGAGACGTTGCACAATGGACGTGCAGATTTAACTGAGATCTCTCTTTATAGATTCAAATAGCTTTGCCGGAGGCCTCTTAGTGCTGCAGACTTTACAAAGAACAAAATGGGGACTATTTGAGTCTAATGTCTGCCTCAGGCCACATGCATGTTTGTGTGTGTGTGTGTGAGAGAGAGAGAGAGAGCACTTTACCTGCCCATAGGCGAAGACTGTGGCATTATAACCTTCGAAGCAGCCCTCAATGAGCTTATGAACGCAGGCGCTGTAAATCTGCTGCTGCTGAACATCCATATCAAACACAAAATCATAGGTGAAGGCCTTGTCTTTACCCAGAAGTACCTGGGGCTCTCCAGGAGTGACCGAAGTGCAGACATGACAGCCTTCGATCTTCTCCTTCGCCATCTGAGGCCGGATCCTACAGGAACAAGAGCACAGGTGAGGTGCGGTGTGAACAGACGTTCAATAACCCAGAGGGTCTAACGTTATTACATAAACTCCCTCCCACTGAGGAGCTCCTGACTGTACTGTGGGGGAGTCACTGGGTCCAGTATGAGCATTTCACAAAGAGTTTATATCTGAAGCTTCTTATTTTAGAGAATCAGCTTCTCAGTAGAATGAGGGCTGAGCTGATTTACACATGAATCATCATCCCCCTTCATCTGAGAACCCAACCAACCTTAGAAAAATAGAGCTTCCAGTTACTCCATCACCCACACCCACTGTTCACCCCTAACCAGAGGACTACACATGACCACACAAGGTCAGAACAGATGAAAGGACACCTGTACAGGTGAGACACTGAGTTCAGAGTAACATGGGACGACAGCAGGAAGTGATGAAATCACATGATAAGCACAGTGGCACACTCAAATCAGAGAGAACCTGCCAACTCACTGACTATAAAACCTTTATACAGCAACGACCAATGACGTCAGTACACTGATGTACGGCTGTGTGAGCAGTTATGTGAGAGTATTGCACCATCAGCAGGTTTGCTTTATGAGGCTGTAAACTGCTTAAAGAGAAAAGCTGCTTAATGACCCTCACAGTACCGCCCGGTCCACAACATGAGGGTGTGTGGGTCACCTGTAAACACACTGAAGCTAGCTGGGTTCACCTTCAGAGATAAAGGGCATATGGAAAAAACAGATCAAATTAGTTCCATTAGTATACACAGGATATGTGGGGAAGGACATACCCCCACCCATACCCCCACCCATACCCCACCCATACCCCCACCCATACCCCCACCCATACCCCCACTTATGAGTATGTCATTACACTATGTTAAGTAAACTTTTTAGTACATTTCCACAAATCACCAAGGTGGAATAAGGACCACGTATTATCACCATGGCGATGATGTAAACCTTCAGAAAAAAGTCAGTAAAGTCATATTTGCAGGAGAATCCGTTGTGAGTGGGACTCCTGCGAGCTGGTTTATTCTCTAAAAGCGGTGATCCTGAGTAATGTCTGTATTTAATGACATAATGATCTACAGAGGATCCATTACAGAACCTTAGTCCTGAAACAGAGCAGTCTGAGGATGTGCTTCCTAAAGGTCGTGATGGTTGTTTAGCACATGGATGTGGTTGAGAAAATAAAATCCACTGTGTCATCACTTCTGTTCTTCTGCACTTTCAGTCCGTTGACACTTCCTCATCACTCTGACAACCACCACTGCACTGAACTCAAACCCACAAACGGCATGCTCCACAACCAAATGCCCGCTGTACACAGAAACCAAATTAGAAACAAACGTTATTAATATTAAGTTATTATTAAGCTGCTGCTGATCTCTCCTTAATGATGTGTTTTTCTTTAATCGAACCCACCCATCATTCTACTGCTGCTCCTCTTTTACCTTCAGCTATTCAGAACAGAACTGTCTTTAAACTGATTTAGTTTTTTCTTCTATTGATTAATAAACATTGATTGATTAATTTGGCTGGTGCTTGCTGGAGGTGCACCGTATATCTGGACCATGATAAGCCTTTATTAACGCGATAAAAATATCAAAGTGAGGAGGAGGCGAGGATCAGACCATGATCCAAACCCCATGGTGCAGGTAGTGTCATGGCTTTGGAGTCTGTTCTGAAGGACTGAGGGAGAGAAAAGGTTCCTGCTTGACTGAATGTAAAGTAATGAAGGACAGGCGTGCAGCACTGCTGTCTGAAGTGAGGACAGGACTGCAGCAGATCCAGGATTTCCTCTTGTCCTCGCTCAGCTATCAGATCAACATGAAACACTCTAAATAAACAAAGCTTTCCAACCAGAACATGGACAACAATACTATTGTCTCTGAATGAAGGTAATGTTTCCAATGTTATCACATGTTCACCACCACATTTGCATAAGGAAGCACATGTCCAGAACGCTCCCTCCATAAACTCACGATGAATCCAAAGAAAATTTTCATTCATGTCTGAATAAGGAGTTTAATATGAATTCAGGTTGAATCAAATCAATCAATCAATCAATCAATCACAATATTAGTCTATCCTGTAATGCAGTCCTCACTGGACCTCACTGTCCCCAGGGCGGGCAATAAACTGCGTGTGGATCAGATCATGTGACGTACGTGTTACTGTGACGAATTAAACTTACCTGGTAACTTCCTAAAAATGAGATTTCATTCAAAACCAACCACATCTGCAGCATTATTCACACACACTCACACACACACACACACACACACACACACGGGTGCGGCATTAACAACAGTTAAAATGATATTACAGCATCATAATGTCAGTGATGTGTATCCCACCCACAGAGTAATGACACTTTAAAACATCTGATGATGACTGAAGCCAAACGCTGATCAATCCAGCGTGGTTTTGGGAAGAGCGCCCAGTAACGACATTCAGGATCCTAAATGTGCAGCACTGCTTTCTACTCAGCTGAATGCACCAGGCTGCAGAAGAGTAATAAATTAAAGGTGAACAGAAATGTGATATTAATGTCAGGACCTCCTCCCTCTGATCCACTTTAACCAAAACTAAATGCAGTCTGTGTGATCAGATCTCAGTGAACTCAATGCTGCCACTTATAATCTGATTACTGAAGTCAGGTCTCAGTGTTTGAATTGGGTCTGTGGGGGTGAGGGGGGGTAATGTCTCTAAATAAGATCCTGTGCACACCGTCAGTCAGAATGTAGAAAATGAGTTTAAATCATTTTGGGTTCAAACTGTACAATTAAAATGTTTATATGGGTGTAAATTAAATAATCATCAGAGTGGAGGGTCTGGAGCATTCACACTGTGAGGGGGACACACCTGGGGTCAGTGGCTGTGTTACTATTATATAACTCTTAGCTCACAGATGAGAGGTGACTACAAATCATTTAGAGGGGGGAAGGTATGGGGCAGGGGGGAGCAAGCTTGTTGTTACAGGGGCACTGCCCAGCCCCCCCACCCCCACTATCACTATTGTACTATCTCCATCCCCTGAGACAAATCTGCCAAGTCAGTTCACACTATCTCCACCCACACTAAAACAGAGAGAGGGGGGAGTAAAGACTATAAATAATCCTGCTTAAAAATTTACAATTTTAAAGACAGTCTCATTAGATTAATCCTTCATGTGATTCTTCTCACTCATCACGTCATGAGAGTTATATAACTATATGATGCAAATGCAGGGTAGAGATTAGGATTAGTCCGATCTGACAGTTTGAGAAAGGAGTTTATGCATGCTGACTGTGCAGTGGGTTGCATCAGAGTAATGGTCACTTCCTCCATGTGCCACAGTATTGATCAGTTTGATTCCTCAGAGGACAAAGAGACACTCCATTTACAGAAACACAGTGAAGATGAAGATATATAATCCATCTGCAGTTTAGAACACGGTGGCTTGAACTGTTGCTATAAGAGTTCCTGAAAACTCATCACATCTCCGCAGACATTCTGCACAGACCTGACTCCATTTATTTCCACAGTAAACTATGTACCCTGTATGATATATAATGCTGTGTTCATCACCACAGGCATCACTCACCCACTGAGCTCCTCACCACAACCCACTGGTTTTATAAATTGATTTGGGTCAAAAGAAACGACGTGCCAGTTGGTGGGCACCGGGAGCAGAGTAATCATACAGGAGCCTCATCTGGTACCAGCATGGGCTGCTCTCTGCCCAATCCCAAATTCAAAGATAAGATCTTTCTAATTTCCTGTTCCTCTGTAGGATGCCTTTATAAATTGCTTCATGAGAGCAGTGACCTCCGATTGATCAGAATGCAGCGAAATGCCTTCCACGCGCTTTCCACATTATACAAACTACTTTGTTAAATTGGAATGCCATGAATCCGTCACTCAGAATGCACGCTCGCATTAATGATGTGGCGATCAAGCTGACACACACACAGACACACACAGACACACACAGACACAAAACAAAATTACTGAAGCCATGAGAATGAAGCACAGCGGGAAGTCTGTCTCTCATCAGCGTAAAGTACCGTACACAGAGTTTAACCCTAACCCTAGAACAGGACACTAAACTGAATATACACTCATTGGTCACTTTATTAAGCTCATTAACCCCATAGATGCAGTTTGTATTTTTATATTTCCATTTCATCTGGATGTGATGGAAAACAAAGCAGGACTCAGGGTTAAAGTGTTAGTGATCAAAGGCACACGCAGGAGATCCACACTCCATTTACATAAGGAGGTCAAAATAACAGGAATTGAAAATGGATCTGAATGAAAGTCCGTGAGCAGCAGGTCAGCAGCTAATCTGACACTGTGAGTGTCCAGCGTTGTGATGCTGTTACCTGAATGCAGGGTACATTTATATCACTATTAAAATGTGATGATGTTCTCAGTGTGTGAAGCAGAAGGATGGGACGGGCACGCCCACACACTGAGCTGGCACATCTCCCAAAGGGCCGATAAACAGAGAACCATGAGAGGATGGGATTACACCCATTATACAGATCTAAAGGGAACCTCCACAGAGCGTCGTCACGTGCAGGTCAGTCTGTGGGAAATGGAGGTCCTGCTCTGTACACTGTGCACATTTAATACTGACTGTAAATAAAGTAGGACAGCAGAGGGTGGGTTGTGTACCGATGTACTGATACACCAGACAAAAAGAGATCAGGTTCTGCATTCAGACCCACCTATATGAGACCCAGAGTCCAGAGCACAGGCACAAGAGCAAATGATACAGATTACAGATGTAAGTTTGAGTACCACTGCAGAGAGAGAGAGAGAGAGAGAGAGAGAGAGTGTGTGTGTGTGTGTGTGTGTGTGTGTGTGTGTGCTGTACAGTGGTCACTCAGTTCCCTGAGGAGGAGACACCTCAGTCCAAAGTGCAGAATTAAATCCCTCACTGTTCTGTCTTTATAATCCTCCATGAGGAACTCTGTCAGAGGGTTAAAGAGCAGCACAGCTGGGCATCATCTCTCTCTCTCACACACACACACACACACACACACACACACACACACACACAATTAGTAAACTGTTTCTCTTTGTCTTTTCACCAAAAGCTAAATGTTTTTCTCTCTCTGTCCCTTTGACACTGATAGAGAGAGAGAGAGAGGGAGACTTCCTGCTTTCACACTCTCTCTCGCTCTCTCTCTCTCTCTTCCCCTCCACCCAGTCTCTTCCCCTTTTCATCTGAAACACAGTCTTTTTATGCCAGCAGACGACAACTGAGTAGAAAACGACAGTGTCTAATTCAGAGAGAAGAACTGAAGCGATTGACTCCCCTTCCTCCTCCACCTCCTCCTCCTCCTCCTCCTCCTCCTCCACCTCCTCCTCTGTTTCTGTGAGAGCGTGGTGGGTGCAGCAGTTTAAGTGGGATGCTCTGAGGGTTGTGAATATTGTTATGTCTGTTATGTAGACTGCAGGAAGCAGGAGCTGCTGTCATCTTAGAACCATGAGCACCTCCTAAAAACACAACTGATCTCTCTGACCTCACTTCCTGTGTAATGCACATTAAAGTGCTCCAGTGGCTGTGTTTCAATATCACTGTCTAAAGGAGAAGGGTATTAGTGAGAACAGCTCCAGCACACATATTACCCT
This sequence comes from Corydoras maculifer, assembly GCA_019802435.1. Taxonomy (NCBI): domain Eukaryota; kingdom Metazoa; phylum Chordata; class Actinopteri; order Siluriformes; family Callichthyidae; genus Corydoras; species Corydoras maculifer. Next base: position 117,807 of record JAFMOD010000921.1, read on the forward strand.
CTGCCCCAAAGTGAGAGACCGCGAGGTCTACAGTAACAGGAAGTAGCCCCGGACCGCGTGGCTGACAGGAAGTCATTCTGTGTGAGCAAACAGTCTGAAACTGCTTAATGGAGCTGTGTAAGGGCAGCAGACCATCAAGAGCCAGCGGTTCTCAAAGAAGGAGTTCTGGTCATCATGTCTCCCTCTATAAGATCTCCTACCTGCACCCCTCAGCCCTAAATTGACCGGCATGCACATCAGCAGAGGATTAATTTAATTCTCCCAAATCTTCAACTCAAACTAAATCAAACTCAGGAAAACCTGAAACTACAGAATTACACACAACTCTCAGAGACCAACAAGAAAAATAAAATGTGTTGCTGCCGAGAGCCACTAGGGTCCCTTAATTAAGGGGACTATTTCCCTTGTGATCTAAAAGGACTTCCTTTTCAAAAAAAAACCTTCCACAACCCAAAAAAAGCCTGACAAGCTCCAAGACTGACCCATAGAAAGTTCAGATGATGTCAGAAAGAAGTGGACATGTGAACAGGACATACATTTTTAACACCCCACCCCCACCCCATCACTGAGATGTGGCATTGCATTCAAAGTCCAGACCAGCTCCAGAATCAGGCCTTCAGAGATAAAGGTTCTGCATGGTTCTTTAGTTCTCGTGCTGCCGAACTGCAGTGTCTTCTACAAAAGATTAGGCTGAACACACACGAGGTTTCATTTAGGAGAGAACTCCATGAACAAAAAGCAGCAATGAAGAACCATCCTTTAACATCTGATGAACAACAGGAAGCACATGAGACCATATGACCTTCTGACCTGCTCCTCCTTTGAGGGGTCAGCACTGCAGGTCTGATCCAGATGTTGCTGATTATACACCAAAAAAAAGCACATCAATTATAAGGACTGCAAATCACTGGAGATAAATACCCACAAAAAGTACCCTGTTACCCTAACAGGTCTGCCCTGAGCTTTCAGTGATGCAGACGGTACCTCAGGGGGCAGAAATGAACTCCTGACTGTGAATGAGGTGAACCGTAATGGAGTCACCTCTGCAGCAGCACCCACGCATCTGCAGCCTGACCTCCAGACTGACCGAACCACTGCATCCACCCACAGACAAAACCTGTAGCTGGACTTCAGAGGAGCTCCTTTGTGTGTGAGAACACAGAGAACCACAGATGGAGGACTGACAGTTCTCAAACAGGACTTCCGGTCACGCTCGGCTTCCAAAGGCAGTTCCAGCTCATTTAAACTCAGACCCCGTTCCCGCTGTCTGATGTTCTAAAGAGCAGACCTCAGACAGAACCCCCAGACTGGACCCGAGGACAGCAGATCCGGAACATGAGGTCCTGCACATTCATCAAATACATCAGAACGCTTTGAAGTGATGTGAGGTCTGTGAGGATGCTGTGACCGACCTCAGAGCCTCAGCACCAAAAACACCTCAGAGGACAGAACCGAACCGAGAACCGAGAACCCCCACCCAGCCCCTCAGAGACAACTCTCACACAAAGAGGAACCGGCTGTCAGAGCTCCAGCGCGCCGTCACCTTTCAACGCCTCACCTCACGCAGACCTTCACACTGCAGTCGCTTTGTGTCGCCATGTCCCCGGAGAGCCGCGGTCGGTCAGGCTGATGGAGGTGTCCGTGTCCCCGGAGCCGCGGTCAGGCTGATGGAGGTGGTCCTGTCCCCGAAGCCGCGGTGGGTCAGGCTGATGGAGGTGGTCCTGTCCTCGGAGCCGCGGTGGGTCAGGCTGATGGAGGTGGTCCTGTCCCCGGTCTGTGTGTGTCAGCGGTGGCGGTGCCCGCGGGTTTTAAGCCCCACAGCGGCGGCATGTCCGCGGTCACGTCTGAACAGCGCTCAAGCAGCCGCACCCCGGCATCGCTCCGCCGGGCCGTGGAACGTCTGAGGACATTTACTCTGTTAATCCAGCCGAACCCGAACCCGAACCCGAACCCGAACCCGTCTGTCGGCCGTCCGCCGTTTTGGCGCAGCTCGCGCGCGTCCTCGCCTGCGTCCTCGCCTCAGCGTGCACACAGTGGAGTGGGCGTGGCCTCGCGCCGCACGCGCCCTCTAACTCCGCCCACTTCAAATAACGATCGACGAGAGGGCATAAAACCGATCAGTGCGAACCTTGAAAACACAGCATCACTCCACCAATCAGAACGTTTAAATCAACTCATTAATCAACTTAATTAACTTCAGTAAATCTGACAAGGGCCCTAAAATCTGTACCCAACCATAACCGACCTCCAAAAGACCCCCACCAGACCTCCATCAGGACCCACGGCGAGCATCTGCCTGTGACTCTGATGTGCTTTTGGGAAACAGCTTAATTAATCTTAATTAAACAATTGTTGGTGTAAATCGTAGTTTTCTTTTTCTGCAGCACTGTGATCGTGTGCACGATTCAGTTCCAATGCAGAGCCCGTGATTTTCCGTAGTGAGGTATCAATAAAGGCATGTCTTATTTTATCTTAGCAGTTCTTTAAAGTTTGCATGTTCTCCTGCCTGTATAAGTGTATATTCAACCTGCTTTATATTTGATATAGGAAAGCGAACATATCTGACACCTGAAGCAGTAACCTGATTTAAAAAACCACATATTTACTATTTTAAGCACTTTAAATACTTATGATCTGCTGGTTTGATTTTAGCTGGTGTTTCGTTTCACCATCTGAGACATATCTGATGACTGTAACCTGAGAATGCCTGAGGGAAGAAGGTTTAAAGGACAGAATATAAAACACCTCCAGGGTCTAAGGTCACACACTGGACCAAAGGCAAAGGGACAATACCACAAAGACTAATGTCACACTAAACATTAAAGAAACCTGGAATGGTACGTTAAACATTCACAGTAAAAACCTAAATGCTTTAGACTGAATGACATCTATATTCAAAATCTAATTCAGTTCTCCATCTACGTGTGTGTGTTTGTGTGTGTGTAATAACTATAGGAATATATAGCAGCTCTAGCTCGAGACTCTCAAGAATATTTAATGCTGTGCATCCTCAGACACAGACTCTGATATTTGGTTAACTATATATATATGTCAGGGCTCTGGGGTGGGATGGTAACCGTGGGTAGCCATGTGTGCAGCTTTGTTGGGAGAGGGGTGCAGTGATGCAGTGGTGCAGAGAGTCAGCTGGCTCCCACTTCATCTAGGTCATCGGTCTGATAATTGTGCCCTTGAGCTACACTTGAGACCGAAGACACCCTCTGACCCACATGCACAAATACACAGCCTACATCCATACCACATGGATGAGAACCTACCACAGTGGCCTTGCTTCAACCCAAGGACATGAACAAATGAGTTTATTGGCCTGAAACTGAGCTCAAAGTGGAGAATTGTTATTGTTTCTTTAGCTGAATGCAAATTCATTTAATTTAGTTAAATTAATTCTAATCAGAGCTATAAACTCAGTGGAGATGCATCAGTTATGTGATCCTTGGTTTGTTGTGCTTTTGAGTGAGACATGTTCAGACATACAGGAGCTGAAAGCTCAGAATATATAATACAGAACACAGTAATAAAAGACATGTGATGATACAGAACAGCCGTCTCTCGTATGGAGGGGGTGGACCACATGGTCACAGAGGGTCAGATGTGAGGATTTCTAACTGTGCATCAGTGAGCAGTAACAATGTGAGACCGAGACCCCTGATACGAAGACCTGGATTTATGTCCAAATTATTGAACAGGACATAAAATGCAGTATAATTAACATGCTGTTGTCTTTAAACCTTCTGAAATATATTCAGTAAGCACCTGAGGCAGGGGACATCATAAGACGAGCATCTGCCTGTGACCTCGAGGGAAATCCAATCACAGTGAACCTCTGACTATCTGTGTAGTTTATAAAAACTGTTAATCAAGCCAACAGCTCTGTTCCTCTGTTCTGATGTGATGTTCACTCAGAGGATATAAAAAAATAGGTTCAATTCTTTGATTTTTGGATGTAATTTTCTCTTTAAATGACATTTTCTGGAGAATTAAAGTCTGAAGCTGCATTTTGAGGCAGAAAGTAAACTGCAGTAAAACTGACCCATCATAAGGCCTCGTTACCTTCGTTACTGTAAATAAAAACAGCTCTATTGTCATCAGGACAAAGGCAGGGAGCGGGTTCAGGAACACAGTAATTAATGATGCTCTGATGTTACACCTGAGGGCTTCACCTCCAACCTACGTTCACTCTTTTGTCTCCATGTGGTCGGTCCAGTTGAATGTGTTCCACTAAATGAAGCAGAACCTGTTTTTAAAAGCTGACATGCTTAATGCAGAATTATTTACTCAGTGACTGAAAGTTCCTATGATCCCACTCTCACAAAAATCAAAGACAATGAAGACATATCTGTCCCAGCACACACAGTTAATCCAAAGCTTTAATTACAAACAGGATGTGAAATTCAGCTTGTGTTCATCAGGTTTAAATGATTGGTGCATTAGCAGGTTCTCCCTTGTTGTTCAATCTTCTGCTGATGGATGAGACTAACTGGATTAACGATGATGCTCAGAAGGTGCAGACTTTTATTTGAGAACAGAATGAGACACTTTAACTGGACTTGTTACCTAGACACTTCCTCAAAAGCAGATGGTCAGTTCTGCTGGTCACATGACCCTCGTCTTAACAAAGGGGACAGGCTGGTTGAATAGAGCAGATGATTCCTCATTGATTTCTCCCCCTGGGGGGGGGGGGCTGCTGAATTGCTGCATTGTGCTTCCATTCAGACTTTTAATCCTGAATTATTAAGAAACTCTGCACTGCTGGAGGTGCAGGTGTAGTAACTGTCAGCAGCCCTTTGTTTTCACGTAGCAGCCACGCCCGCGGGTTCTGCTGAGCCTCAGAATGGAGAACACAGACTTCATGTTACATCATAAAATCACAGAAGGTGAGAAAATGGACATGAGTTTAATCCGGGTGGACTGAAGACAGATTATTAGAGACAACACTGTCTGATCCCCTCATCATGATCAGATCTTATTCTGCTCTTAAACAGGAGGACGCTGACGCCCCCTGCTGCTTAAGCATAGCATTTCCCTGGAACAAAGCAGACCCTCAGCACATCAGTTCATACAGCAGGACATTCACTTTACTGAAAACAATGTTCAGAGTTCTGTATGAAGAGTCAGGACTTACAACAGCCAGAGAGAAAAAAGACCTGATGTCTGGAAACTAAAGACACACACACACACACACACACACACACACACACAGTACACCTGCACGAGAGGACAGGTGTGTGTTTCCTCTTTCATGTATCTGATCATCACATGGTCCATTTCTTCATTTTATTGATCTTGTGTTTGGAAGCCTGAACTCTCAGTCTGTCAGGATGTAGTCCCAGACTCTGGTCATGACATTATGGGATGGTTTTTCATTTTAAACTGTAGATCAGTGTATACAGGTTTGCTTTGTACTGCATTATAAGTTAGTAATAAATCAGGAAGGAAAGGATCTTTAAACTGGAGGAGCTGGTGCTCCGTCTGTAGAACAAAACAGTGTGAGATGTTCAGAGCTTCACGCTTCTTCTGAAATTAAAAAAAAAGGCATTAATCAGTTTTGCTGATCTGAGCTGTGAGTTCACACCATGAGCCCTCTCCAATCAGATCGGTTTGAACTCAGTGATCTGTTTTAAAAATTAAATAAAAGGAAATTCATTTCATACAGACAGTAGAACGATCACATGCCACTTTAATTTATTAAATGCAAAATGGATGCATCTCCATTAATGAGGTCAGAAATCCAGCGGCTGAAGTTCTGTAATCATCTTCATTTATCCATCAGTGGAAGGTTTGAGTCGATCAGGTGTGCGGGTTTCACAGCCACAAGTTTAAGATGAAAGCCCCGGGTTGGTCAGTCGGTCGGTCGGTCACTCACCTTTGCTCTCTCCCACCTCGAAATCCTCGGGCAGCAACTTGTCCTGCCGATTACCGAGGACGAAGGCCAGGAAGGCGAGGATGAGGGAGTCCATGATGCTGATGATGGCCAGGATGTAAGCCCAGCGAACCGTGCAGTTCCCCAGCGTGTACTTATCTGTACGCTGTCCGCACATCCGCTTGACCTCCTCAGAGTCCCAGCCATCCGGGTAGATCATGCATCCTACAACCATGCAGGTGGCTGAAGAGCAGAGAAGCTTCAAACATTTAATAACATCTCATCATCAATGAAATATTAATACAATAACATCAAACAAAAAGCAATGAAAACAACGTGGAACTTTATTATTTTACTGAGAACCCTGATCTCCATCAGCTACAGTCTGCAGAACCACAGCAAGTTCTCTAAACCGCGCTCCACCAGCTGACTCCCTGAATGAAAACCACACAGAGAACCATAAGAGACAGAGACGGGTGGAACCCGGCGGACTCCACGTTTCTGTAGTGAAAGTTCAGATGTGTTCTATATAAACAGAACCTGTGTGTGGAGAACAGGTGGCTGAGGGACAGGATGGAAGTTCATGCATCATTAAAGAAGCTGAGCGTCTCTGACGTTCAGGGTTCAGTTACTCTGCTCTCACTTTCAGAAAACATCATTAAAAAAGACAATCCTGTCAAATGAACCTGCCTGGTGTTTTTATTGTAATTAGAGATAATAATATTATTACTTTCTTCGTCTAATTCTTTAGGCTAATTAATTGGAATAGTGCAGGTTTTGTGAGGGCCCCCAGGGGGGCGCCGTACCCGAGGCCAGCTGCATCCACGCGCAGATCTTATAGACGCTCCCTGCGTTACAGAAGAAAAACAGACTGAAGCAGCCGATGGTTCCGACGATCAGCAGAAACGAGATGCCCACGAAGAACATGGCCGTCTTAAAGGCTCCAGAGGGGATGGAGCCGAAGTCCAGGGCGCTCCCCTTACACACCAGCTCCCCCGTGATCGGGTTCCCGATGCAGTAGTGGAAGAGGCCGAAGTAGCCGGACTGTGGGGTGTCCACACTGTCCCCGATCCAGTAGGGCTGGATGAACACCACCATGGCAATGATGGCGAAGCAGATGGTGAAGATGATCCACAGCACGCCGATGGCCCTCGCGTTCCTCACATAGTTGGTGTGGTAGATCTTGGCCGCTTCCTGCGCCGGGATCAGTTTGCTCATCGTTCAGAACAGAAGAACAGAACCCGAACTCCTGCACCTGCACCACACACACACACACACACACACACACACACACTCACGGCTGCAGCTCGGACCATTCATTATTCATGAGCAGGTGAAGCCACGCCTCCTGTCCTGTCCCACACATGGTTCAGGTGGAGGACTAAGACCTGAGAAACCCCCCAAAAGTTCACAGTGAGGAGTTCACCTCCTCCTCCTCCTCCTCCTCCTCCTCCTCCTCATCATCATCATCACCCAAAAGAATGAGCTTCAGGAGTGAAGATGATTCAGCAGTTCTGCATCCAACCAAAACACTTTAGTCCATCAGCAATCAATCGATCAGGTCACATGATCATGAAGGATGAAGAGCTCAGATAAACACACACACTGACCACCAGTCTCACTCATCAGGTTTAATTATGTTGGTGATAAAGCTATAAACACACAGGGAGAACATGTCGAATCACATCAGGAATGTGGTCTGATCTGTTTTCTCCAAATCAGAGCAATAAAATAAACCTCTAATAAACTGTAAAGTCAAATAAAGTTGTGCGTGTTTGACATGGCGGTCTGAAGTCAGGTGACCTCCAGCAGGCGGTCCATCAGTTCTGCTCCGGGATCAGTGTTGAGTCCATTTGATGCTCTTCAGATCAATTCCCTCCTGCACCATCTCCCACAGAGGACTGAGATCACACACACACACACACACACACACACACACACACGGTCACTGCACCCAGCCCACCGTCAGTCCTCCACCCTGCACCCTGACGGGTGGAGAACCCTTCGTTCAGTGTTCTGGAGTGTGAGCGGAACGTTCAGAGTTAAAGTGTCATTTCAAATCAAATCATTTAATTATGGATTAATTAATTACATGATGGAAATGGACGGGAGAGCCTCAGCTCTGATTGTTGTAATGATGGGTGTATGGGGGGGGGTCAGTCACCTCATCTCACGCAGACGTCTGACTTGCTGAATGCACTTTTCGGCGGTGTAGTCCACCTCCTCCTCAGTGGTGAAGCGTCCGATTCCAAACCTGTGGACATCAAAGCCCAGAGATAACGCGAGCGTACATGACGATAATTAATAATAATTAATAATAATCATCATCCCCTGGTTCACCTGATGGAAGAGTGAGCCAGGTCCTCATCGGTTCCGATTGCCCTCAGCACGTACGACGGTTCGAGCGACGCAGAGGTGCACGCGCTACACAACGCAGTGGACGCAGGGTTAACCCACAGAAAGCAGACCTGAGCTCTGACAGAGTGATGCACTGACTGACCTTCCAGAGGACAGAGCGATGTCCTTCAGGGCCATCAGCAGACTCTCTCCCTCCACGTATGCAAAGGACAAATTAATACATCCTAAAGAGAGAGAGACCACAGGTCAACATCCACATCAACAAGAACCGCCGTAATGACCGCTCAGAGGAACCACAGGCTCCGCCCACCACTGGTCCTGAGGAACTCAGCAAGAACCAAACCACCAGCACTGACCGCTTCTGATCATACTGACCTCCAATATCAGAATCACGTTTAAAATCTACACCGTCCAATCACAGAACAGAAGGGAGGGACCTGTGTGTCTGTGTGTGTGTGTGTGTGTGTGTGGGTGTGTGTGTGTGTGTTGACCTGGGTATCTCTGTTCAGGGTCACCGTTCATCACCACATCAGGAATCTCAGACATGATCTTCTGAAGAAGCCGATCAGCCAGAACAGAAACTCTGTGGTGGTCATACTGTGAGGACATTACAGATGTGATGCTGAAGGTCATTGTGAGGGGTCAGATGTTCTATTGTGCTTCCTCTGCTACACTACCTTCATCTCCTGCTGGGCGAGCTCACATGCTGCACCCAGACCCACGGCCAGCGGGGTGGGCACGGTGCCCGAGCGCAGGCCCCGCTCCTGACCCCCTCCACTCTGAAGCGGCTCGATGCGAACCCTGGGCCTCCTCCTCACATAGAGCGCTCCAACACCTGCCATCAGAACGTTCCATTTACACCTGAACGTCAACAACCAGAGCAGACACATTCTGAGGACTCCACCTTTGGGACCGTAGATCTTGTGTCCGCTGATGGACATCAGGTCCACGTTTGAAGAGGAAACGTCGATGTGGATCTTTCCCACGGCCTGAGCGGCATCAGTGTGAAAGAAGACGTTCCTGGATCTGCAGATGTGACCTGAGAGAGAGAGAGAGAGAGAGAGAGAGAGAGAGAGAGAGAGAGAGAGAGCGCTCAGGGGGGGGGGGTAAGGTACTGCCTCCACCGACACCCTCAAACCAGACGCTGGAGGAATGGCTTCTTCTTCTGGATGAAATCGTGAGGACCACAGCCGCACTTCCTCCCTCCACCACACGGGGGTGTGGGACAGCTGTTGGATGTGAGGAGCTGAAGGTAGGTCCTACACCCGTTCTCTGCGTCCTCACCGATGTCTTTGATTGGTTGTTTCACTCCGATCTCGTTGTTGACCATCATCACAGAGACCAAACTCGTATCTGGACGAATGAGCTCCTCGAGTTGCTAAAGAGCAGAAGGTGGTGTTAGAACTGGCGCCGCCGCCGCGGTGATGAGGTCACAGCACTGAACCGCGCAGCTGGATCTCCCACCTGAAGGTCAATCAGCCCCGTGCTCCTCACAGGAAGGTAGGTGACCTCAAAGCCCTCGGCCTCCAGGACGCGGCAGGAGTCCAGCACACACTTATGCTCCGTCTGCGTCGTGATGATGTGCTGCTTCCTGCTCTTGTAGAAACGAGCCAAGCCCTAATACACACACACACACACACACACACACACACACACACACACACACACACACACACACACACACACACACACACACACACACACACACACACACACACACACACACACACACACACACACACACACACACACACACACACACAAACACACACAAACAAACACA
>JAFMOD010000921.1:159916-179536 GCA_019802435.1 Corydoras maculifer
GAGAGAGAGAGATAGAGAGAGAGAGACAGAGCGAGAGCAAAGGGCCCTTCACTATCATTACTGTTATCATATTATATTAATAAATGACATATTTACATTTATATTTGAAACAAATCATTCTTTGTGATTTTGTTTATTGGGGGGGGGGGGCGGTTACCTTGGCAGCGATGCTTTCTTGGTTGTCATAACCAACCCAGGATTTTCCGTGAGTGGCGTAAGGGACGTACTGCTCACTGATCCACTCTACTTTCCCCCCCGATGCAAACGAGCAGATCTATGAACGAGGGAATGCTTTATAATAATACTTTATATTTAAATAGCCAAACAAACATGTCATTTAAATGAGCTGAAGGAAGATTTAATTTAAGCCTCCTCATTCCTTTACCTCATAATAGGCCCAGAAGCCAGCCTCGCGTGTGTACGGGCCAGCATCAGCAGGACCATCGCTGGGGGCGCCGAGTCCCGCTGCAGCGGTGCTGAGGTGGAAGGTCCGTCCATACGTGGATAACCCGAGGAGAAGCTTTTCGGCCGGGGCTCCTTTACTGATCCAATAAGACACCGAGGCGTTCTGAAGAGGACGGGACGTTTCAGAACCCGATGGCTTTTATAGTTTTTATTTTAGAGCTTTATTTAAATGAAGGTTCTCACGACGCTGTGGTAGATGTGATTTCCTTTGTCCAGTGAACTGGGGAAGATGGGGCTGTTGTGACCAGTGACCTTCTCCCATGAACCGTGATAATCATAAGTCATGATGCTGAGGAAGTCCAGCTCACTGAAAACACACAGAATTACATTCAAAATAACTTTTAATATGTCTGTTAATAAAACACCCTGCCATGGGTTTCTGTGGGGGTTCAGACCTTGAGACTTCAGACACCTCGTACGCTGAGTCGATCGTGGGCTTCAGGGCTCCCACTTTGGCTGAGAGCAGCAGTGGGGTTTTTCTTGTATCGATGGCTTCCTGTCTGATGGCCTTCCTCAGCTCCTGTGGAACGAAGAGACCATTACAGAAATGCGGAGTCAGCACAGACACGCTTCACATCGTGGAGAATGCTGACAGATGGAGATGATGTTGGGATTTTCACCTGAAGCAGTGCAGTGAACCTCTGCCTGTCCTCAACAGGGCTCCCGTTTTGTCCCGGAAACTCCCACGCTATGTCCAGACCGTCGAAGTCATGAGACCGAAGAAAGGGCAGAGCAGAGCGGACGAAGGCCTGGCGGTTAGCCGGAGTTGACACCACACTAACGAACCTGGCTCATTAGAGGTTTGTTAATCAGATGAGTAAGTGACGTCTTGCGTTTATCGATATGCCAATATTTTGGGGTTTTATTTATATAATTATTGAAATGAATGTATGTTTCATGTGATACTCACGGACTAATTCCCATGGTCTGTCCTCCAACTGACAGCAGGGTCTTCAAAGAGGGGTTTCTGTGAAGTCATAACGAGAGGAACACATCATCACTCTTGTGATCTGATCTAAGCTTTCGGTTACAGTTTCTTTAATATTAATACAAAGGGTTTAAAGAAAGACTCACACATCCTTCAGACTGTTCAGCTTCTCATACATGAGCTCATCGTTCCATTCGATTGGTTCAAGCTGGTTCTCTCTACCAATGGTGGCCAGGGAATAGACGACATGTGTGCAAAGGAAGGGATCTACGTTCTCTGGTGTGAAGTGTCCGTTCCCGGGTCTGTACTGGGACCAGTTGGTGACGTAGCACACGAGCTTGGTGGAGGAGCCGGTCACTGCCACAGAGCAACGTGGAATAAATAAAGCTTTAAACAGATCGCAGTCTCCATGATCACCCCCCCAAACAGCCCTTAAACCCTGAGCGCAGCGCCACCACTCTACAGCACTCTGTACACAGTTTGTTCAATCACAGCTGTTTACTATCACATGTGATATTTTTGGGTTTTCTTTTTCTTTGTTAAATATTTTATGGTAATTGAATTAAAATCTATTTTTCTTAACAATAATCCAAAAGTAAAAGTGTTAATGACTCAAACATTACCGAGCTGAAGACACAGCAGGAGTCCGAGTCCTGAGAAGAGAAGACATTAGAGAAACATTAGATATTTATCAGATCTGAAGAATAATTAATAATATGTTAGTTAATATTTGAAACCTGTGGTGATGGTTAGTCTCATCATTAATTCTGATGATTTCCTCCTAAAACAATGAGGTACATCACAGTTTTAATGTCACATGACTGATTATTTATGTACATTATTCTGAGACGCTCATTAATAACGGCTTAAGATTTTACCTCATTGATGTTCACGGATCCCTTTGAGCTCGGGGAACATGTTCCTTATTTATACTTAGAACACATTAATGGGCCTCAAAGTTCAGGTGATAAGTCTGTGAGGTCTAATCAGAAAGTTCCAGATATCTCTGATTTATGGTACAACTTGCTCATTTAATAGTAAATTGTTGGAATGATGTTCATAAGTGTATTATATCGCTGATGTTTATGATGTACACTGCTCCACACACTCCACACACTCCACACACCACTGTACACACACCTCATCCACCTGCACACACTTCTATATGTATTATCATTAGCATTATTTTTATATACTGCACTCACAGTTACACTTATTCCACATGCTTATCATATAAATCATATATATAGAGATTTAATTATATTAATGAGATGTAAACTTCCTGCTTCTGTCACTTTTGAAGCTGTTTGAAGCGTCTGTACGCTGCATCCACTGAGCTGCTGCTGTATCTGTGAGTGTGTGTTCAGTGTTCCTCAGTCACACAGACACAACTGCAGAGATCAAACTCAATGAAAACATTTAATTAAAAACTGAGGACATTCACAAACATGGCAACCATTACAGCTCCTCCCTCAGAATGACTGACGCAAAAGAAAAGAGTTTCAGGAAAATAAAACCTGCTGATTCGGATTCTTTGTCCCGTGATCTGCTTTTCACTGCAGTCTGTAAGCTCTGCAGAAACAACAGTGTGCACTGTAACCACAGCAACGTTTACTGACTGATTTCACTGGATTAGGAAGAAAAACGTCCACATCTGAGCTGAGAAAGAGGATTCATCATCATCATCATCATCATCATCATCATCATCATCATCATCATCATCATCATTATTATTATTATTATGAAGATAATCAGAGAGACAACTGTTAAGCAACTTTCCATCTTCTCCGAGACAAATGAGCAAATACATAACAATCTTCAGTGTACGGTGGAAAAGGTTCAGATTTAAAGTTTCAACAGGTTCCAGGAACCAGGAACCAGGAACCAGGAACTGTACAGCAGTCCAATTCTAATGCACTAGATTTCCCCATAAGGTCCAGTCATGACAGACTCTCACAGCTGGTCATCATACATTCAGACATGATTATGATTATACAAAAACAAAGCTTTACACACACACACACACACACACACACACACACACACACACAGAGAAGTTTTATATGCAGATGAGACCCAGTAGAACCTTTAAAGAACATCTGGGGTTTTCGTTTCCAGGCGAGGTGGTGGAGGTGGTGGAGGTGGAGGAGGTGGAGGAGGTGGTGGAGGTGGTGTATCTCCATGTTCTGGCTCTGTGTTCTGTGGACGGTGGATTGTGGAACCTTCACCCTGATGTTTAGAACCTGTTGTAATGGATTGTGTTCTACACAGTTCTCACATTAAGACTAAAATCACGAGGTTCAAAAAAAACTCCAAACTCCAGCGTCTTCACTGTGTGTGTGTGTGTGTGTGTGTGTGTGTGTGTGTGTCATACATACATTTTTATTGTTAAAACCCCAGTTTTTGAAGCACCCATTCAGTGGCCCTGCTGCAGAGACCTACAGCGCCCCCTCCTGGAGAACATCGTTAGTGGAGCAGCTTCAGAGTGGAGATGTTCAGAGCATCAGTAAGACGGTCAGAGTGAAGACGCCGGCTGCAGGACTCATGAGGGAGCGTTTGCACTGAGATCCTGCTCTGTTCTTTTGAACCATCATTCCGGTTCCTAAAAAGCACAACATATTTCACAGAGGTTCTCTTTGATCTCTGAAGGCTTTGTGCTCCTTCTGTTCTTCAACGTACCTGAATCCTGAGAAACTATGATCTCCTGAGCGGCTCCATCACCTCCTTCTCCCCAGGAGCGGATCTCCAGGACTATATAAGCGCTCTCTTTGGGCAGTGGGAGGTTGACTGATGTCTTACCTTTGTCCAGGACCTTTAAAGCAGACTGTCCCTCATGTTTATATAACACCTGCAGAAACAGTTAGAACATCAGACAAATAAAACTGAGATGTTCTGCTCGAGGGTCCTGTGTGTCCCGTACCTTGTAGCCCAGCACGGCTGATTCATTGTCCATGGATTTGACATGATCCCACCTCACTATTACCCAAGGGCCATCGATCCTCCACGAGATGTTTCCTGGAGGACGGTTAGGGGCTGCAAAGGAAAAGAACAGGCAGTCTGATCAAAACATTCTGACTGCAAATATTAATCATAACACAGCACATCTTTCATTAACAAACGGAGTGCAGGGGGCAGTAGATCAGACGCTCTGTCCGATCTCAGTCCTATAGATCAGATCTGTAACTGCTTCCATTCTTACGTGACTTTTTGGTGATGACAGTGGTCCGTGGAGACGGTGGTCCGGTACCGGCACTATTGTAGGCCAGAACAGTGATGTGATACAGAGTGTTGGGTCTCAGTCCGGACACATGTGCTGAGTTCTCCGGTCCAGATGTTCGGACACGGTCTGCTGCTGCTTCTCTTTCATGTTGCCTCCAGTAACGAATCTGAAAAAAAAATCTTGAACTTTTCTATTCTTTAAACTTTATTTATTTCTTATTCTCCTGAAGATTTAGAGAAGTTTTTTGGAGTAAACTGTGTGTGTTTTCAAACAGACCACTGAACTGATCTACAGCAAACGTTCTGCAATAAAAGAGACGCAGAGCGATGGTTCAGAGTTTGGAGCTCAGCAGCTGTAACGTTCCTCACTGACACTGAGATGAACATGAACTTTGATTTATATTTTATGACTTAATTAACCTTTTAATAAACAGGTTAATTAATAAACAGCGATCATTTAAATTAACCACAGAACTCATAAACTATCAAAGATCCATCCATTAATCTCCCGCTTAATCCTCTATTAGGGTCGGGGGGGTGGGGGGTTCCCCATGCCCATCCAGGGGAGAACGTTTCGGGCGCTGGGCAGATAGACCCAGGACAGGGGGGAAATCCATGCTGGACACACACTCACTCACACACACACTCTATATGGGGCAATTTGGAGAACTCATTTCACTTGATCCATGGTTTTGGACTGTGGGAGGAAACCGGAGAACCCGGAGGAAACCCACACGGACACGGGGAGGACATGAGAACTCCACGCAGATGGGGATTCGAACCGGGAATCCCTAGTGCTGAGAGGAGAACATGCCAAACCACTAAGCCACCGTGTCACTATCGGAGATCATTTGATAATGAAGCCTTAAATGAAAGCCTGGCTCGTGCTTCATTTCAGATCATCACCTCAGATGTTTGACCTGGTGATGTGCGTCAGGGGTCTGACCTCGTAACCACGCAGCACTCCATTACTGCTCAGATGCTGCACAGGGTCCCAGAAGACCTGGATCTCAAAGGCCGTGAGCGAGGTGGCGTTTATCCTGCGAGGTGACGTGGTGGGTTCTGCACAAAATAGAGAAAATCTTTTTTAAATGTTTGATCTGAAGCACTCTGTGTTCTGTCTGCTGGAGAACATCTCACCTTCTTCTGCAGAGTGTACGGTGGCTGTCTGACTGAACGGACCTTCTCCTTTTCGGTTGTAGGCTTTGATTTTGACCTCAAAAGGGCAGTATGCTGTAAGATTCTGGTTACTGTAGACATAACGTGAAGACGCCACATTAGGAACACGGACCACTGTCCACGCTAGTGTCTCCAGCTTACGGAATGCCAGGATGTAACCGAAGCCATCACCATTCTGGTATTCTCTTGACATGGGCTACATGTGACATTAAGAGCAGAGAGTTTACATTATTTTAACAGTAAGATTAGACATCATGCAGAACATGAAATCCTCCTGAACTCACAGTCCATGTGATGATGAGTTCATTCCTGTCGCCTCCACCGCCCGCCAGGCCACTAGGAGCCACTGTGGGCGCTGAAACGACACCGGCGGGATAAGGCACTCATTCGAGCTGCAGTGTTCTGAATATTCTACATTTCAGACCGCAGTAATGAACAGTAATGAACAGTAATGAACTCAGGGTGTAAAACACAGCCGCAGGTCATGAACTGGACTCTGATCTCTGTTTGCTTTTCGGCCCAATCTCCGCTTTTTTAATCAAACTTTAAAGTTCCATTAACGTTACATGATCCTTTGGCTCCATCGTGTGGCCACAGTATGTTACTGACTTAACGCTGGAGCCGCAGTAAAAAAGTTTAAACCCTCGTGAGCAGAACTTTGTACTTTCACTGACCTATTAATAATAATAATAATAATAATAATAATAATAATAATAGCGGCACGGTGGCTTAGTGGTTAAGCATGTTCTCCTCTCAGCACTAGGGATTCCCAGTTTGAATCCCCATCTGGGTGGAGTTTCCATGTTCTCCCCGTGTCTGCGTGGGTTTCCTCCGGGTTCTCCGGTTTCCTCCCACAGTCCAAAAACATGGATTAAGTTAATTGAATTCTCAAAAAATTGCCCCATATAGTGTGTGTCTGTGTGAGTGAGTGTGTGCCCAGCGATGGATTGGCACCCTGTCCTGGGTGTATCTGCCCAGCGCCCGAGACGTTCTCCCCTGGATGGGCATGGGGAACCCCACCGCGACCCTAATAGAGGATAAATCTGAAGATAATGGATGAATAATTATAATATAGTAACCTGTCTCAGATTTTAAACTATTTGGAAGAATTAGCTCACAATAGAAATCTGAATTCAGAGAGGATTCAGTAAACACATCAGACCACAGGACCACCTGACCTCAGACCACAGGACCACCTGACCTCAGACCACAGGACCACCTGACCTCAGACCACAGGACACTCGACCTGAATCGGCTCTGAAAACAACAGCTTTACATTAAAAAAGTCCATTCACAACAAATCCAGGAGACTTTACTGACCTGCCTGCTGTGTGCGGACAGTGTGAGACGGCATGCTGGGTTCCCCGCTGCCCAAAATGTTACTAGCAATGACCTGAAACTCGTAGTCCATCCAAGGTCGAAGGTCAATCACATATGCAGACTCGGCATTGCCCTCAATGTTTCCTGGTTCTTGATGGTAGTGCATGACAAAAGAACATCAGTATCAGCATCAGAACACATGACCAAAAACAGGTGAATCTGCAGGGATAGGCTTGAAATTCCCCATCAGGTTCTCAGTGTTTCCTTTTGGAGCAGAGGGTGACCATGACGGAGCAGCCCGGAGCAGCGGGGGCCACTCAGGGTCTCACATCAGTGACTTTTAGGTTAAGACCCCGCGATTGAGCTACGATGCACTTTTTATTTTGGTATAAAGATCGTGAGTGAATTAAAAAGTCTTGAAGCTGAAGCTGTTGGTGTGTATCTCACCCGTTCTCATCCGTTTCCAGTTATGAGAGTGTTCAGATCGTCCCACCACAATATACTTCCCGATGGGGCTATGGTTGTCATAACCACGACTCCATCGGAGTTCCACTGCCGTTTCATTGACGTTCTTTACCACTAAACCTCCGGGAGGACCTGGTGGTCCTGCATCAACACACAGAGAAAATGAGATTTTTTAATAAAATCTTAGATTTTTTAGTATTAACTCATTAGGCTGTCATTTATTTAATGTCTGCTGAAAGATTAACGAGTCAAAGCTACGATTGGATTGGATGACATCACATCATATTATTATCTCATCATGAGCTTCATTCATTTACAGCTCAGCTGATGATTCTTCCAAACTCATCAGACCTGATGAAATGTGAATCTCAGTTTGCTCCTGTTAGGAATCTATGGAAACTCTGTCCCCTCACCTCGCACCACCAGCTTAGACGACGCCACTGCTATGTCCACCACAGTCTGTGCAGAACACGTGTAGATGCCTGCTTGATTCAGCTGTGCGTTCATGATGATCAGATCGCCGATGGACTCTTTCTGCAAAGAACACGTTCATTTAGCAAATGACAGAAATAATTAATTAATCAATCATTAATATTTTCATAGATGGTAATTAAAAAGCAGAATTCAGGAAACACCTCATCTAGAGCATCCACCACCACAGACTTCAGAGAGATGACACAGTTCATCCAAGTTTAACTCTAAGTTTATCTGATCTGTTTGAAATCATCTCTATAATAAAAATCAGCTCATTTATTGATAGTTAAATCCGTCTGATGATTGAGACAGTCACCCCATTCACACGATGGTAGTGTCCATTCAGTCGTTCCAGGTCGAGCAAAATTCCATTGAGGGTCCAGGTGAAGGTCAGGTCCAGGGTTGGATCATGGGATGCATGGCATTGCAACGTGACATTTTCGCCCTGGTTGATGTCAGCATTGGAAGGCGCTAATGTGATTTTGGTAGCATCTGTGGAGTGAGAACCATTTAGGATGAAGTTATCCAAGTGATTTTAAACTCGTCTCATCTATCAAACGAAACGGTCACATGATTCCTGATTTGATATTCTATACCTCTGACGGACAGATGACCGGTGCTGTTTGCTTTCCCCAAATAATTTTCAGCGAAACAGGTATATTTTCCTTCATCCGCCCGGCTGATGTTGTAGATCCACAGAACTCCATCTGGAGTGACCGTAATTCTACACAGAACATTAACGCACCATTTCATTAGGAACACAATTAAAAACTCTGAAACTAAACATACAGATCTGAAGCCTTCCACAGATCTCACACATCACAACCTCACAGAGATGCCTTCAGAAACCTAGAAACTTAGAAAGGAGAAGAGAGAGAGAGAGAGAGACAGAGAGAGAGAGATCAACAGTGATGGAGGTCATGGTCCATGCTACCTGCTGCTGTTGGTGAGGAGTTCGGTCCCACGGCTCCAGAAGAGGGTGGGTTTGGGGGCCGCGCGGGGTTTACACTCCATCTTTACCTGACCCCCACGGGCCGCCGGAACCAACTTTCTAATAGGGTTTAACCTAAAATCTGGAGCCTGGACTGAGAGGCGGACACACAGAAGAACAGAAAGATGAAAAGGTATAGAACAGAAATCAGGTGAGAACAAAAAGACGAAAGCAAAGAATAAGAGCAGGAGACGAGACAGAGACACCACCCAGAGGCCATCAGTGAGAGCAGTCAGACAGGGTCACATGATCATTATCACTGTACAACATTAATTACACAGTTCATTAAAATCATCATCAGAATGATCAGACGTCTCACCTTGAACCCGGAGCTCTGCATTAAAGTAGATGGTTCCATGTTTGTTCTCAGCCACACACTGGTACATCCCAGAATCCTCTAAAGCCAGGTTGCTGATTTTTAAATGGCCATTGTCGACCTCCACACGGTCCTAAAAACAGCACCATATTCAGACTGTGTGACTCCGCCCTCATCTGGACACCGCCCCGATTCCATCAGCAAAACATGAAGATCTAACAGATCGAGCCGACCTGTGTGCTCAGAGGAAGTCCGTTCCTCAGCCAGCGGATCGCGGGCCTGGGCTTTCCTGCAGCCTCGCAGGTCCAGTGCAGCTCTGAACTGATCTCCACCTCAGAGTCACTCATCACCCGCAGCCACTCCGGCTGAGCTGCACACACGGCACACGGTTCCATTCCTCAGAACTCAACCCGGGCTGGAACACGGACTGGAGCAAAGTGAGGAACTTAAATCGTACCCTGAACAAAAATGCGGCCCTGATGAGAGTCCCTGCCCTCTGAGCTGAAGGCCTCGCACTCATACACGCCTTCGTCCTCGAAGCCCAGGTCAGGAAGGCTCAGCACCGGACCCTCCGCACTCGCTCCGGTCTTGGAGGGGAGAACGCCATCGACTTTCCTCCAGTGCAGTTTGGGTGTGGGGCTGATGGAGGGGGTCAGCAGGTCAGGGGTGAGGCTTTGCTGTACTCTGATCTGGGGGGGGGGGGTGATGGATGTGGGGAACTCACTTGCCGTAAGCGAAGCACTCGATCTGCGTGGTCTGTCCCGCCAGAGCGTATGTCTCCGAAGGAAAGCGCACGCGGATGTTCGGGGACGTCTTCCTGGGGTTCACTGGAGACAGAGTTCATTACTTTAATAAGATTTAAAATGACAGTCACATCACAGCGATACTGAACTCACCGTCGTTCTGAAACAGATTAGAAACAGAGGGATTTATTTTTAAAATCTGTAACGATATGAGGCGGCACGGTGGCTTAGTGGTTAGCACGTTCGCCTCTCAGCGCTAGGGATTCCCGGTTCGAATCCCCATCTGGGTGGAGTTTCCATGTTCTCCCCGTGTCTGCGTGGGTTTCCTCCGGGTTCTCCGGTTTCCTCCCACAGTCCAAAAATATGGATTAAGGTCAATTGAATTCTCCAAATTGCCCCTATAGAGTGTGTGTGTGTGAGTGAGTGTGTGCCCAGCGATGGATTGGCGCCCTGTCCTGGGTCTATCCGCCCAGCGCCCGAGACGTTCTCCCCTGGATGGGCATGGGGAACCCCACCGCGACCCTAATAGAGGATAAGCAGGAGATAATGAATGAATGAATGTAACGATATGAGCGTGGTGAGACGTTGATCTGGACGTCTGGCAGACCCTGGTGGAGCGGTGAGGTGGAGGTGCAGGGGGAGGACTTCTCTATCTGGGACTGAAGGAGAGGTCAGGTAAAGAGAAATCATTTGATTGGTTACCGTCAGGTTGCACCGTCAGCTGAACTGCTTTGCTGAAGGTGCTCTTGGTGGTGATGTCCATGTTTATGGTCGTCAGACAGAAGTAGTTTCCTGTGTCATTGGCTTTAGCGTTGGCCAGGTAAACGTTTCCTGTCACCTGGGAGACGAACCATCTGCCGCCGTCCGGTTGAACGAAACTCGGGAAATCATTGAGGATCCAGCGATAGGACAGAGCTGCAAAGAAAAGAGATGTTTAGATTCAGAAGCTTTGGTTCAGAGCTGCAGGTCCATCGTGCAGATCACCTGGATAATGAGCTGGAGGCTGACACGCCAAGAACGTTCCAGAACCTTCAGAGACGCTCTGAGGACTCCTGCTTTCTGAAGGGAAGTCATGAAGATCTAAAAGACACACAACGAGGAGAACTCACTTTCAAAAGCACCGGCTCTGAGAATGTTAATGAACTTCATTAACAGAGTCAACTTCTGTGATTAATTAGGTTTCAGAGCAGGGCATGCTGGGTGTTAATGACATCATCAATCACTAACTTCTGAGCTAATCTGAATGTTTTTGGTGCATCACTCAGGTGAGGAGTCCTCAGGTGAGAATGTTGAGGGCCTCAGGTGAGGATGCTGAGGGTCTCAGGTGAGGATCAAACATTATGACATCAGCATTTATATCAGATGTATTTGAACAGATGTACAATATTAGATGATTATATTTGAATAAGAGGCGGCACGGTGGCTTAGTGGTTTAGCACATTCACCTCTCAGCACTAGGGATTCCCAGTTCGAATCCCCATCTGGGTGGAGTTTCCATGTTCTCCCCGTGTCTGCGTGGGTTTCCTCCGGGTTCTCCGGTTTCCTCCCACAGTCCAAAAACATGGTTCAAGTTAATTGAATTCTCAAAATTGCCCCATATAGAGTGTGTCTGTGTGAGTGAGTGTGTGCCCAGTGATGGATTGGCGCCCTGTCCTGGGTCTATCTGCCCAGCGCCCGAGACGTTCTCCCCTGGATGGGCATGGGGAACCCCACCGTGACCCTAATAGAGGATAAAGCGGGAGATAATGAATGAATGAATATTTGAATAAGACTGAATATATAAAATCAAAGGCCAGTGATAGTGGTGTCCTGTCCTGGGTGTATCTGCCCAGCGCCCAAAACGTTCTCCTCTGAAAGGCCATGGGGAACCCCCCCCCCCCACACACACACACACACACTTGACCCTAATGGAGGATGAAGATAAGGAATGAATGAATTATGAATGATCTTCTGTAACTGTAAATTGAATATAGTTTTATCGTCATGGTGATGGAACTCACAGCCGAACTTCAGGTTGGCAGCGCGGCTGACGATGGTGCCACAGCGGTTGTTAGCGAGGCACTGATATGAACCGGCGTCCCGACCGTGTTGAGGGTTACTGATCACCAAGTTTCCCGCCACCAGCATGAAATGAGAGTCCTCTCCCATCAGCACATCTGTCCCATTCACAAGCCACCTAGAGAAGGACACTCACATGAACCTTTAAACTAATTAAAATGTACCACGTTCTAAAGTTAAAAGCCTGAAGATCAGAAGCCTCTGAGATGGATGTCTCCATCAGACTGAGGACGCCGATCTGCTGCCGTACCTGTACGAGGCTGCGGGGCTCGCCCGGGCCTGACAGTTCAGGGTTACTTTGCCCTCGGGAAGCCCCTCGGGGTAAATCAGACTGGATGGCTGCTCCTCAAACACTGGTCCACTGTCATGACCTGACACACACACGTTTCCACCTGTGGACACAAAGACCAGAGAAATCTCCTGCTGGAAGCATCTGAGTATGAAAGACTTCATTACAAACATCTAACGCAGCCTCAGAGACGTGTGGGTTGTACCTTCAGCAAATGTGGACGCCATGACCAGCACTGAGACACACACAGTGAACCTCATTCTGCTGCTGCAGCCGGACTCCGGGACCGGAGCCACGCCGGTCTGCTGCTGAAGCACAAACGCTGAGGTCATTTAAAGCCTTGTGTAATTAAGCAGACTTTGTTATTAAAGGTATATTAATCATATAGAATGTGGGGGTGGTGTTCATCCTTTTAGGGGCGGAGTCCAGCCCCTTCATGCAACATGGTTTGTAGTTTTTAGGAAGTCATAACTTTTTTATTGATCACTTAACATCAGAGGCAGACAGATTAATATGGATCTGCATGGTATCATGGAGACGAGTCCAGACCCTGGTGCTGCTCTACAGACGGCTCAGAAAACGATGGACACATCAGTCCACCAAATCCGATCTGTCCACCAGATCAAACCAGCATGGACACAGAATCACAGTCTGAGGAAAACATACAAAACCACAGCAAACAACTAATGATGACAGAGGAACCTGAATCCCAGCCCGTCCTCTGAAGGTGTCCACTGACGTCTGCACAGCTGCCCCGTGTCTGTCTGTCATTATAATCTCAATGAAATCTTTATGTTCATCATGATGAACTCTCTCTGTTTACACATCAAAGGGAAATGTTGTGAACTGAATGGTAAAGCGTTCGTATTGAGATCAGATCGTATTGATGACGACGTTACTCTCACAGGTCCGATCTCAAGTCTCAAGAAGATAGGAAAGGTTTAAAGGCTGGTGTTTGTAGGATGAAGGTGGAGATCAGACATGAGGATGTGAGGTGAAGTTGATCTGATGATGATGATGATGATGATGATGCAGCAGTGTTGGTTCTTTTCCAGGCATCAGTAGGTCAGTGTTATCTGTCTGCGTGATCTCCCACACCATCAGATCATAAGAGGAGGTTATTCATTTAAGGACCAACTGAGAGAACAATGCAGAGAGAGAGAGAGAGAGAGAGAGAGAGCAGTCCACCTCTCCATCACCTGCAGTCTGATTTTGATGTGGAATGATGGACTCACCTGATTCAGCAGATCAGATCTTGGGGTGGAGGTGCAGTGTGGTTGATGATGCTGTTGTGACTCTGGTCAGTCCTGCTGTGTGTTCTGCACCAGGACAGAATGACGCTGCACACGACCTCCTGCAATAACAATCCGAGTGTGGACGCTGTACGGATCAGATTAATGATGAGGTTGATCAGACGAGGTCTGCTCTTTATGATAACGCGCTCGGTCTCAGAAGCATCGTCTCTTTCCCTGCACTCTGCATCAATCCTCCTTCTGTCCTCTAAAGCATCGGCTCCACCTTCTCCTCCCCCTCCGTCTCTCTCTCTCTCTCTTACACACCCACCCACTCTCTCTCTGTCTCTCTCTCTCTTACACACCCACTCTCTCTCTCTCTCTCTCTCCTGGAGGAACCAATGATAACGATAATTCCTGCTTTTAAAAAGGTTCATTCTTTTGTTACATGATGCTTTGAAATGTATTCTTTTGTTTTTCTTCGAGGTGGAGGAGGTGTGGACCACCCCTCCCCCAACTCCGTCATCTCCCGAAGGAAAACCCCATGCCCCAAACCATGTACCCCTGCCACTCACTTACACACAGGGCTGGACATGCAATCAGACAAAGAGAGGAAACATCTGAGTTCAGATCACACAAATGCTCCCGGTCAGGGTTACGGGGTGCTGCGGTTCCTATCCCGGCTCTCACCAGTGAAAGGTTCATCCATTTGATGGCTTTATCATTAATAAAACGTCAGAGTCCAGACTGAGGTTTGAACTGATCTGACATCAGCTTCACGTAGCCCACCAAACCCTGTCCAGACCTTCCTCAGCTGCATGCGCTGTGTGTGTGTGTGTGTGTGTTACAGTAAGTGAATGATGAAGTGAGAGTCAGAACTCATTCAGAGTGAGAAATAAAATGGAATGTGAAGCTGCACTGCTCTCAGACGCCTAACGCCTCGTCCAGGGGGAGACAGCATCAGAACAAAGATCTGAGAAATAAAACCAGGACAGGTAACGGAACCGCACCGCATATCACACAAACTGCCCCGGACCCGGACCCTGACCCCGTCCAACAGCATGTCCTCTAATCCTCTAATCTAATGCTCACTCTCCAAAGTCATCACTACACACAGAAAAGTCTAAACCTGACTCTGCTGTGAGGCTGCTATGTGATAATGTTCTATTCCAACAGGTTCCATATAAATAAACCTCCACATTAAACCCCCCACCACACCTGCCCTCACTGCCCCCCCCCCCCGTCCTCATGTTCAGCAGCTGGAAAATTCTAAAGCTGAGTTTTAAAGTGTGTATTAAATTCAGTTTAAAGTCATAATTCCGCCGATCGAAAGAAGAAACGACCAAATCAGAAAAAACAAAACAATATTTTATGTCTTGTGAAAATAACATTAAATAAACTGTGATTTTTAAACACATTAAAACAGAAAAGCAACAATAAATAGCAAGAAATCTAAAAAAGCACCACGACCAACAGATAAAACATACATTTAATGGTGACATCACACTTTGCTCTTTACAGCAGACACACCCATTGGCTGATTGTATGGGTCTAATATATATTTACAGTATATATATTTACCCTGCGTGAGCGCTCACGTGAAGCTGCGTGGTGTTCTTTAACCTGGCTCTTCATTACATCAGCAATATATTAACTTCTGAATAAAAAAAACAATAAGTAATCAATCAATCAATCAATCAATCACACCTAAGCATTCTGCATGGAGGTGCTAACCCGCTGCTCTGGATTTCGGGGGCTGATGGGCCACGCCCGGTCCGAGCGGCGCCTCGTTTTTTAGGCAGTGTGAAAATAAAGCATGCTCAATCTGAAAGCTTTAGAATCTGAATGTGAGCTTTTAAACTTTCCCATGCGATTTCCCCTAAGAGTGAAAGTGCAGGCTGCGGGAATATATCATCTCTGTCTCAGCTACCGTGAATAGAGTCATTATAAATACACAGCCCAAAATACTACCATTAATGTTCATCCTTTTATTTGAATAAATACTGACAATTGTATAAATGATGGTATAATTGTGTTTTATGAGCTAATGGTCACTACTGAGGTTTACTCCATTGTCTGTTGCTCATATAAATGGACATGCTTTAAAATAATGTTTGGCTTTTTTCAGATTAATGGTGCTTGTGTTAGAATTTAAATATTAAAGGTGAAAACAGCAATGCTACAGATACAGCCCATAAAAACATATTCACACGATGAAGCAGCAAATCAGAAGATGTCCGCTGATGGGTTAACATTTCAGACTCGTTCCCCGAAGGAAAAGAATTTAATCATCCAGTCCAAACCCAAAGTGTATTAAGGTAACACATAGTGCATAGCTCTGTATGGCACCACAGGGGGGCGCCGGCACTGATTACAGCATCTGTATCCTGTTTTAAAGCATTAGAAAAAAGGAAAAGCTCTGGGGTGAGTTCTGGTGCTGATCCGGTTCAGGGTCAGCCCTCTGCACGCTCCATCTCCTTTTCTTTGATGCTAGCTACAAACGGAGTGAGAGTGCGTCAGGGACTTTAAAAAATAAAAAATAAGCCACAGGAAATGGTGGAAAGTTTCAGTTAGTTGTTGCTTCTCTGTTGTACCCTAAAGGCACGCTGAGGTCCGGTTTCCCCGCGGACAGGGTTCGTCCCCACCCCTCGCTCCTCCTCATCCTCAGCTCAGTGGTAACGGTGTACATGTGGTGCCAGGGACTTTTATTATATCAGGACTTAGGTGCTTATAGTTTCAGACGTCCGCAGTGCCGCGCCGGGGCGTTCTATGCCAGCGAGTAGATGGCATTAACAGGTGAAGTGGCCTCTGAGCTCTCGTTGCCCTCAGTCTCGTCCTTTTCCTTTTTAACGGTGTACTGACCGATGAAGGAGCCGTCCTCATTAAACTGACCGTCACCTCCCTCTCCGTAGTCCACGAGGCTGTCATCGCTTTCTTTCACGTTGCCCTCCAGAGACGTCTGACTTCCCTGCAAAGGCTTGTTGTCCTCATCACTGCTGTTGAGGTCAGAACACAACAAGTCTTTAAAACTTCAACCCGTCAACCAACACGCTCGCAAAATACCATCATCTCACACACGAAGCCCTCAAACACAGCACTGCACCTCATCCATACAGGAGATACAGGAGAGTGAGGATGAGGAAGGTGGTCAGTTGGTACAGAGGGGTCAGATCGGTGGTTAAAGGGAAACCCATGGATATCAGCGTGCTGCGGTGGTCCATACTGTCTGAGCATCATGCAGAGGGAACGCACTGCAGCAGCGTGGAGCCCAAGAACTGAAACCAACAGCCCAGGAACCTGCACGAGGTTCTCCACTGAGGAAGAACCACAAGAGTCCTGTTCCACAGACGAGCAGCTGGACATGACCGCCTAAGGTATAATACTGATCAGGATAAGGCTTCAGACATCACGCCTTCCTCTGACATCACATCACTATTACATGTGGAACAGGATCGGGGGGGTGTGTGTGGAGGTACTCCTCCAGTAAAGCTGCTTCCAGCCGTATGGTTAACCACCATACGGCCGCCCTGCCTCGCCGTACAGGACGTCTGATTGGCCTGCAGGGAGTTTGGTTTTAATCAATTAGACAGCCGAGCAAATCTGAGAACATCACGCAGATCTGCAGATGGACCTTCAGTGGAATCATCAGCTCTGTGGAACCTGGGGATTATGGGAGGTTTGTGGTGAACTCCACCCCTGCATATTCCTCTACCTCTGGTGGACAGCAGCAGTATTGCACCCAGCCTCAGTCCCATTAACACAAAGACTGAAGTGTGCAGAGATTAATGCCTCGTTAGTTTGTCCTGTTTAATGTTCGTGTAATTGATTCTGAGTTGACGATGTCAGCAGGTGTGTTAACGTTCAAAACCAGTGATGTTCAAATCCCTGATCTGAGAATCAGAGGAAGTCATCATGATAGACAGACTGATGATAAAACACAGGCTGAACTCAGTGATGATGGAGGAAGGTTTCTATGTATGTTGTTATTAGTTGGCATTAACGAAGCTGATGTGCTAATTGATTAAAGCAAAAACTCAAAGCAAAAGAGGAGCTTTAAATGAATAAACAGCAGGTCGTTTCTATGAGCATACCTTTTCCTGTCAAGAGACCTTGAAAGAACCAACAGAGAAAGAACATAGAGGAGCAAAGATAGTTAGACAAAGTTCCCTAGACCCCTACAGAGGGACCCAACACTGGACAAACAAGTGGTCATCAGAATCTATAGACTGCTCTGGACTTCTCTCTAAAGCATGGACATCCACTATGTTTACCCCCCCCCCCCCCCCACAGACCCTCTGTGGAACCTGAGTGAGGTGCGTTACCTGTCCGGCTGAGCCGCCGTGTTTCGGTGATCAGGGGGACGAGATCTGACATTAATCAGACACACGGTGAACATGATCTGTTATAAAGTCTGTTAATGCAGCACTCTGTTAGATCAGACCTACACTGAAGCTTCTTCTGAACATTAAAGTTGAGTTAAACACTTTAACACTTATATAATATCATACAGGGAGCGGAGTCAGGCTGCACATCAGAAATGAATCCTGTGTTCACAACAGAACCGTAATGATTCTGAACATCACAGAACACTGAGGTTACGTCAGGCTCTGAGCTCAAAGATCACAGACCTCATCATCAGGTCCAGTTCAACAGAACACAGATTTACTAAACTTCTGCATGTGGACATGAGATTCTGTTAGAAAACCGGTTCCATTATGAAGCTCCAGATGTCAGTGTGCTTTATTTAAACTTAATTTAATTGGAATTATTTACAGGGTTATGTATTAGTATTGATTATGACCCCGTCCCCCTCGTCTGGCTAGGTTCTCCATGTTAACCTTAGGAAAGGGTTAAACCCCCGATCCTGCAGCTGTGTCCTGTACGAGCAAAACACACAAGACATGTTTGATTAAAGAACCTGAGAATGTTCCTGAGTAATGAGGTATAGCTCTTTATCTTTTCATTCAGGAAGCTCATTATGGGTTTTGGACCCAGTGGAGTGCAGCTCAGTGACGTCATAAAACTGAGGAGGTGTGATGTGTCAGTGTCCTAATACTTTTAACAGAACAACAAAACTCATTAAGTATTCAATTATTTAGTCTTTTTCCTCTTTTTTTTTATAAACGGAAAAAATGGAATATATTATATACTTAGATCAGCAATTTAAGATTGAACTAAATGATGATGAAAAACAGAATAAAGATCAAAATGATCTTACTGATAATCAAAGGATCCGTCCTGGTCTTTGTGATCCACTGCGTCCATCGGCAATTCTTTTTTATCTCTCACTGAGAAAATCAGAAAAGACAGAATGAACATTCTGAAAACCTTCTGAATACATCAACTCAAACATTCAAGTGTGTAGTATAGTACAGTATAGTGAAGTATAGTACAGTGTAGTATAGTAGAGGACAGTGTAGTGAAGTGTACCTGGATACTTTCCACCTCGGCTTCTCTTTATAAAGCAGACGATGAGCAGGATGAGGATGAGGAGCGCTATAGCACACATTAAACCAATAAACCAGCCCTGCGTTGCAATGTCAGCTTGGTAGGCTAAGAACACACACACACACACACACACACACAGAGTACAGATGTGTAAATGCTTAAAGCAGCGTTCCTCTTGTGATGGCGCTCTAGAACAATACAGTTCCAAAGTTGAAGCCTTAAAGCTGGAGCTTCACTCTTTAGAACCTTCACCTAAAGTAAAGTCCAAGCCCGTCAGGTTTAATGTCCAGCTGATCTATAACAGCTGCCGTGATTCAGAACAGAGGTCTCCTCCAGTCCGATGACGTGAATGAGAATGCCGACTGCTGAACCACGGTACACTGTGATCTTAAAACTAAAGCTTTCAGAAGCTTTATCATCGAGGCCACATTTAAATAACAGAGTTTAAATGAGTTTAGTGAGCGTGAGAGAGAGAGAGACAGAGAGAGAGAGA
>JAFMOD010000922.1:22646-33202 GCA_019802435.1 Corydoras maculifer
ACACACACACACACACACACCTGAGGTGAGGGTGATGTTGAATCGCTTCAGGTCTGGGGTCCTCTGTACGGATCACGGTGCGTTGCTCAGCGATGAAAGAAGGCACGCGTAAGTCAAAGGCGCATGCGCAGTAAAGACAACCTACTGTCCATCACCTGCACGAAGCCGCGCTCACTCTGAGCGTCCCGTCCACGTAACCTCCTCCACCTCCTCCACCTCCTCCACCTCCTCAGGGCTCCTCAGCGCTGCTCCTCCTCATTGCGGCTGTGAGTCGGTTCGGTTCGGTTCGGCTCGGTTCGGTTCGGGTGGTTCCGCTCTGGTCCGAACACAATGCTGACCGACCGACTGACCGTCTGCACACGGAGCCTCAGCTGCAGAGAGAACCCCGAGAGAGCCGCCTTCAAAATAAGAGCCGCCTTCAAAATAAGAGTCCGCCGAACCGAACGGACCCCCCTTAACCGACTCTCACTCACTCCATCCATCCATCCATCATCTCCCGCTTTATCCTCTATTAGAGTCGGGGGGGGGGGGGGTTCCCCATGCCCATCCGGGGGAGAACGTTTCGGGCGCTGGGCAGATAGACCCAGGACAAGGGGGCAATCTATCACTGATCACACACACACACTTGATCCATGTTTTAAGACTGTGGGAGGAAACCCACGCGGACACTGGAAGAACATGCAAACTCCACCCAGATTGGGATTCTAACCGGGAATCCCAAGTGCTGAAAGGAGAACATGCCAAACCACTAAGCTACCACACACTCAATGTGCAATTTACAGCATTCAATTCACCTTGAATTTTTAGACCATGGGAGGAAACCAGAGAACCTGGAGGAACCTTACAGTCCAAAAAACATGGATTCAAGGTGAATTGAATGCTCTAAATTGCACCATATAGAGTGTGTGTTATAACACCCTGTTCTGGGTGTATCTGCCCAGCACCTGAACCCCCCCCCCCCCCCCCCCTGGAGGATTAAGAGAATGAACATGCTCCCAGCAGTTTGGTATAAAGTGCACCCCCAGCCTTACCTACAGATACCTTTGGTAGGTTCTCCTTTCCCACGCCCAACGTAGAACCTTCCACATGCATGGAGCAGGAACCTGTACCGTACCCCTTCATCATTACAACATCAAAGACTAAGGTTTTACCGTTATGTAAATTATTCACGTTTCTAATATTTACCTCATTTAACCATAATGGAGCACACACACACACACACACACACACACACACACACTCCAGCAGCAGTCAGTGAGGGCAGTGTGTGGATGAGGACGTTCAGGTGGAGGTGTTCTGATGAACTGTTCGGTTGTTCTGGACCGGGGTGGAGGTGGAGTGGAGAACCACCTGATGATGTCATCAATCCCGCCTCCTCAGATCACTGCCATTACACTGGATTAAAAGAAAACCTGGAACAGGAACCGGAACAGGAACCGGAACAGGAACCGGAACAGGAACCGGAACAGGAGAGACATGAGAACAGACGCAGTTTAGATCAGTTTAATGTCCAGGATGGAGAATCGTACAAAACGGGTTCAATAAAAAAAAACAACAGACTTCAGATAAACATCCGTGATAAACGTTTGAATATAAATGTCATCGGGTGTCACCTTCTCCATCCCATAATAACACAGTAAAACAATACAAAAATAATAATAATAATCAAATAAAATAATAAACCAATAAGATGTAACTGCAGAACCCAAAACTCATGTTGAAATGAAGGAGCTTTAAAGTCTCTGAACAGCTGAGGTTCTCCACATCAGCACCATGAACACCGGAACATTTACAAACACACCGGGGGAGAACCCTGGAGCAAAGGGACCTTCGGGGAGCGGGTTCTGTTCGGGAGTCGGGAATGGCCTGCACTGCAGGAAATACTGAAGTCCACGTCCTCCTCAGTCCTCAAGGTCCTCAATCACAAAGATGGGGGGCCCCAGAGACACCAGGTGAGTCTTCTGATGTTCCTCCAGGAGGTTGAAGCAGGCGAAGGTTCTGTCGCACTCCGTGCACTCGTACCCCACTTGGGCCTCGTGGGTCTCCTGGTGCTGCTGGAGCTGCTGGAGGGTCTTGAAGGACTTGTAGCAGAGGTCGCAGGCGTGCTGGCCTCCCGCCGGCCCGGGGTCGGCGCGCGGTTGGGCGAGGTCGGCGTGGTCGGTCCTGCGGTGGGCCGCCAGGGCCTTCTCGGTTCTGAAGGCGTGCGGGCACAGGCCGCAGCGGTGGGGCTGGTTGCTGTGGGTCAGCTGATGCTTGGCGAGGTACTTCTTCTTGGCGAACCCCTTTCCGCAGACGGGGCACTTGAAGGGGCGGTCCTCATGCTGCTGCCGCTGGTGCTCCTGCAGGGTGATGCTGGAGGAGAAGCGCCGGTCGCAGATGGGGCAGTGAAAGAAGTCCTCGCCGACGTCCACCTCCTCGTCCTCCTCGATGTTGTTTGGCGCCCGCGACGACGTCCCCAGAGCCCTCTTTTTGTGGGGGGGTGACTGAGGGGACTCGGTGACGGCGCGCCGTTGGTGCGCCCAGCGATGCTGCCGGAAGGCCTCGCTTCCGAGGAAGGCCTGGCCGCATTCGGTGCACTCGTACTGCGTCGCCACCGACAGGTGCGACTGCTCGTGCACCTCCAGCTGCTGGGGGGTGGGGAACGTCTGGCTGCACACGCTGCACATGTGGGCGTGAACCGAAAGGTGGCTCGCCAACTCCAGGGCTTGGGCGAAACTCTCGGGGCAGATGGGGCACTGGTATATGTTGACCCGATGGGGTTTGGCGGCGTCTGGGAGCGCGGCCGGGTCACCCGGCGGGGGGCCGGGGGGTTCCACGTGGCCGTGCGTCTGTAAGTGGCTCAGGAGGTGGGTGCGATGGCTGAAGGTCAGTTGGCAGGTGTCGCAGTGGAGGGAGCGCGTTCCGGATAACTGGTGGGTGAGCTGGTGCTTCTTAAGGTGCGAACCGTGGGTGAAATGGCGATCGCAGTCGCCACAGGGGTACGGGCGCTCCTCGGCCGGGTCGCTACCGCGCTCCGCCTCCCGATGCTGGAGCTGCCGTGGAACCGGGGGCGCGCTGGTCGCTGGCGGGATCAGGGGGGGCAGCTCCTCCTCCACGGCGGCGTGGCTCTTGCGGTGCTCCTCGCGACTCGCCTTGCAGGAGAACGCCGCGTGGCAGACGTCGCACGGGAAGTTCTCCTCGCGGTGCGTGAGGAGGTGCTCGGCCAGCTTCTCGGACTTGCTGAAGCGCAGCTGGCACTTGGTGCAGCGATGGGTCCGGGTCTTCAGGTGCGTGTTCTTGTGCTTGCGCAGCGCGAACCCAGAGACGAAGCCCTTGCCGCACTTCTGGCATTGGAACTCTGACTTGTGGCTGCGCTGATGTTGCTGCAGGTTCTTCAGCTGGAAGAAGCACTTGCCGCACTCCTCACACTCGTGGGGTTTCTCGCCGAGGTGGCACTTCTGGTGGTCCTCCAGGCTCTCCGAGGTATGGAACGTCTTCCCGCAGACATGGCAGGGAAAGTAGGGGGCGGAGTCGGAGTCGTTGCCGTCGTCGCCCGGCTCTCCTTGGGTGCCCTCAGCCCCGTCGGATTCGCTCCTGCCGGTCTGCTGCCCCTTGGGTTCCCCCTGACCCTCGTGCCCGGGCTCCGGCCCGTCTCTGTGCTTGCGGCGGTAGTGCTTCAGGTACGTGGACCGGCTCGAGTACGTTCTATTACACAGACCGCACGTGGACACGCTAGGGGGCCCCGGGTCGGCTCCGGGAGTCAGGGAGTCCATGGTTTTGGGGGGTTCCCTTGTAGAGTGCGTGATTCTTTGATGGATGCTCAAAGCGTTGGCAGTCCAGAACCTCAGGTCGCAGGAGCGGCAAACAAACGGTCGGTTGGGGTCGTGGAGGGATCTGTGAAGGTCCAGGTCCGAGGGGAAGCGGAAGGTCTTGTTGCAGGTGGTGCACACGTTGACGACCGTCTCCTGGTGTTGTAACTTCAGGTGTCGCTGCAGCATCCCCGCGCTCCGGAACGCCTCATCACAGTGGCTGCAGTCGTGTAGCTTCGGAACGGGCCGGCCCTCGCGCCCGTGGGCCTCGAGGTGGCTGATGAGGCGGAGCCCGTCGGTGAAGCTCCGGTCGCACTCGGAACACTGGTACTTATGGACGACCGGTTGCTCCTTGGTTATGTCCTTGTTCTGGTCCTTGCACGAGAACTGCGTCTGCAGAACCCCGGTTCCGGTCGTGCTGGAGCCCTTGTCAAAGACGATCACGTGGTCGCTACTCGCGTTCTCCGGTTCTTCAGACTTGACGTCAGCGCTCGAGCTCTTACACTTCCTGATGTGCTTGTGGTACACGGTCTTGTTCCAGAACCCCTGGTCGCACCTCCTGCAGGTCAGCGGGTACGCCGTCGAGTGCGTCCGCACGTGAATCACCAAGCCGCATTTGGTGAGGAACCTCGCGCCGCAGTGCTGACAGCGGAACGGCCGATGGGCGCCGGCGTGCCGCGCACTCTTGGGGAGCGTGGCCGCCGGACGTTCCCTGGTCGGTGGTTTGGCTCTGTCATGGAGGGAACCCGTTGGGGACAAATCGACGGCGGTGCCTCCAGCTCCTCTCAACCTCCGTGGGGGGGTTTCCGGTTCCTCGCCAGCTGTTCCGCTGCAGTTGGTGAGGTGGCGCTGCAGATAGTCGCTCCTGATGAAGCGGCGGCGGCAGCGGGTGCAGGCGTACGGCTTCTCCCCGGTGTGGAGGCGCGTGTGGGAGGTTAAGTGAGACAGAAACTTGAAGCGGCGGGGGCAGAAGGCGCACTGGTGTCTCCACTGATCCACGTGTATGTCCGCCGTCTGCTCCGGCAGTTCCTCTGGCGGCTGCGCGGCGGAACCCGGTGGAGGGGGTGTGGGCTGGCCGTTCGCTCTGAGGAACACTTTGCACTTCACCAGCAGGTTGTGCCTCTCCAGCGTTCTCCGAGAGCTGAACTTCTTGCCGCATGTTTTGCAGGGGAACCTCCTGAGGGCGGCGTGCATCATGGTGGCGTGCCGCGACAGCTGGGCACCATCGGAGAACCTCATCCGGCAGGTCTTGCACTCCAGCTTCTGGCGCTGCGGCGAGGACGACGGCGACCCCTTGGTCTGCCAGCCGGTGCCAACGCAGTCCAGGCTGATCTTCTCGACTCGAACCTGAAGCCGATGCCTCCTGCGGCCGCAGCGCGTCCGGTGGAGCTTCAGGTGGTCGGACCGCGAGAAGGCGTATCTGCAGGTGTCGCAGCGGTACGGCTTTGCGTCCATGTGGATGAGGACGTGGCGTTTTAGCGAGCGGGCCCTGGTGAAGGTCTTGGTGCAGGCGTTGCAGCGCCACACTTTGGATCTGGGCGGCGAGTCGGCGGAACCTTCTGCGGCCGTCCCGTCGGCGGAACCTTCTACGGCCATCCCGTCGGCGGAACCTTCTGCGGCCGTCCCGTCGGCGGAACCTTCTGCGGCCGTCCCGTCGGCGGAACCTTCTGCGGCCGTCCCGTCGGCGGAACCTTCTGCGGCCGTCGCGTCGGCGGAACCTTCTGCGGCCGTCCCGTCGGCGGAACCTTCTACGGCCGTCCCGTCGGCGCTCGGGTTTTTGCGCAAGTGCGTCCGGAGGTGACGCTGGAGGTGGCACCGGAACTGGAAGCGTTTGGGGCAGTGGGGGCAGTGCTCCTTTAACTTCTCCCTTCCCTTGGAACCGCTGGACAGCGCCGCGTTGGCGTGTTTGAGCGTCGAATCGGAACCCGGGTCCTCCACGCCCCTGGCGGGAGCTCTGAGCAGGATTGTGCAGATGGCCCGGTGTTTGTAGATCTCCTTCTTCTTGTGGAATGTCTGACATTTGAAGCACTGAACGAGGGAACCGGCGGCGTGTGCCCGCTCATGCAGAACCAGGCGTCCTCTCCGCGTGAAGACGCGCGGGCAGCGCGAACATGTCAGGGAGCGCTCCCCGTTCTCCTTTGTGTCCGTTTCAGGTTCCACCTTCTTCAACACCTCCGCTGGGGAGACGTCCTTGCCGCAGCAGTTGTTTAGGTGGGGCGCGAGCGACTCCTTCCGGCGGAAGCGCGTCCCGCAGTCTGGACACGGGAAGGGTTTCTCGCCAGTATGGAGACGCATGTGTCGGACCAGGGCCACCCGACTCGTGAACCACCGGTCCTCGCAGACCGTGCACTTGTTCTCGTGGGGGCCCGGCAGGTGACTCAGGCAGTGCTCGCTCATAGCGGCCTGGGTGGAGAACTCGCTCTGGCAGACCCCACAGTGGAGGTCATCCACCTGCTGAAACAGCCGATCGTTCAGCAGGTCTTTGGGCGACGTTCTCTTGTGGGGTTTGGGTTTTTGGGGTTGCTTTATCGGAAGACGTTCCTCCTTGGCGTCCGGGTCCGGGTTCTCCTGATGGACAGCCGCGGGCGATTTGCGCTTGGTCTTCTTTTTGGAATGGACCTTAATGTGGCGCAGGAAGAAGACGGGGAACTTGAACCGCTTGGGGCAGTGGGGGCACTGCAGCGCCCCCTTCTGCACGTGTGACTTCCTGTGCTTCAGCAAGTCGCTGACGGTGGGCAGAACCTTCTGGCAGACGGTGCACTGGATCTGCCAGCTGTGCACGGTTCTGTGTGCCAGCAGGTACTTGCGCTTTGGGAAGGTCTTCCCGCATTCCAGGCAGCTGAACGGGTTGTCCCCCTTATGCGCCAACAGGTGGCCATTCAATGAGTGAACGTTGGAGAAGCAGCGCTCGCAGAACTGACAAATGAACGACGGCTTGGGCGGCGGCGTCTCTGCGTCGGGACCGTCAGAACCATCGGGACAGGGCGACGGCGTCTCTGCGTCGGGACCGTCAGAACCATTGGGACGGGGCGATGGCGTCTCTGCGTCTGGACCGTCAGAACCATTGGGACGGGGCGATGGCGTCTCTGCGTCGGGACCGTCAGAACCATTGGGACGGGGCGGCGGCGCCTCTGCATCAGGACCGTCAGAACCATCGGGACGGGGCGGCGGCGCCTCTGCCGGGTCTCTGTGCTTCCTCATGTGCCGGTAAAGTCCGGACGCGTGGGCGAAGACCAACGGGCAGCGCTGGCAGGTGTGGCTGCGCATGTGGAGGGCGGGGTTCTCCGCGCGCAGGCGCCTGACCTCGTCCTGCAGCCAGCTGCTTTTGAACGGCCTGAAGCAGACCTTGCGGAGGTGCCTCCTGCAGTTGTAGGACATGGTGAAGAG
Organism: Corydoras maculifer; assembly: GCA_019802435.1. Classification (NCBI taxonomy): domain Eukaryota; kingdom Metazoa; phylum Chordata; class Actinopteri; order Siluriformes; family Callichthyidae; genus Corydoras; species Corydoras maculifer. The sequence goes on from JAFMOD010000922.1 coordinate 29,822, forward strand.
GGCGGGGCACAGGGGACACCGGTACTGGCCCCCCTGCACCCTCGCTTTCCCCCGCCGGAAGTAGTCCTCCAGGCAGAGGTTCTGCAGGTGGCGCATCACGCTGTGGGGGTTGCTGAACCTCAGCTCGCACAGGGGACACTTGGACAGCAGGGGCCTGTTCTCCGTCTTGCGCGCTTTGGAGCACTTCTTGCGCTGATGTTCCTCCAGGTTCCAGGAGAACTTGAAGCCTTTGAGGCAGAGGTCACACTTGAAGGGCTTCAGCTCTGCCTGCAGGGGGGGCCCTTCTCCCTGCGCCCGGCACTCCGTCTGGTTGATGTCCACAAGCTTCACGAAGCACCCAGAGAACCCGGCGTGCGCATGGCCCCCGCCCTCGGGGTGGGAAGCGTGCTCACGGGGGGGCTCACGGGGCGGTTCCCGGATCAGGGGGGTGCAGCGGACCTTGCGGCGGTGCGCCCGCAGCTTCTGCTCGCTGACGAAGAACAGGCCGCAGCAGGGGCAGCGGTGGTCACTTGTCTGGCGGTGCTGCTGCTCGTGTTTGCGGTGGGGTGCGCGCAAGATGAAGGGCTTTCCACAGTAGCGGCAGGCGAGGTTGCCCCGCTGCAGTTGCCCCTGCTGCGCCGCCGGAGACACCTGTCCGCAGACGTGCCGCTCGGCCGCGGACTCGCAGGAGTAGAACACGCCGCAGCCGAGGCAGTGCTGGACGTCCCGGAAGTGGCCCGCGTGGGCGTGGTGCTGGTGCTGGATCGCCCCGTCCACGTCTCCGGATGTCTCGGGGCACAGGGCGCAGCGGTACCCTGCTTCCTCCAGGGCGGCGCGTTCCGTGGCGTGCAGCACCACGACCGGCTGCAGTTTTCTCACTAGTTTAGTGGACGGCAGAACCGTTCTGCTGGAGGGCTCGGGTGGATCTTCTGAATCCGGCGGGTCTTCCGGAGCTTCCACCTCCTCCGTCCTCGTGGACCCTGGAGGTTCCTGTCTGCTCAAACCCAGGCATGTGTGCAGGAAGTCAAAGCTGCTGTGCTCCACCTCGGGGTTCTCCGCCGTCCAGGCCTCCGGCCGTTCTTGGCGCCGCTGCTCGGAACCCTCGACGTGATGATGGACCTCCGCGTGAACCACGTGCACGTTCCTCTGTGGAACCTCCTGTCCCGTGGTGTTCAGAGAAGGTGAAGGGTCAGGGTTCCTCACAGTTCCAGCACAGTCGGAGGTCTCCAGGCTCAGATCCCCTGGCTCCACATGCTCCTCGGAGAACATGGGTTCTGCAGAGCTGTTCGTCACCGTCTCATTTCCCAGATTTGAAGACGCGGTCTCCCTCACAGTGTCCACGCCATCGGTCTGCGCAGCGAGACTAGAACCTACACTGTGCTCCTCCTGGGGTTCTGAGGCCTCCATGTTCAGGGTTCTATCTGGCGTAACCCGCTCAGGTTCTGGAGCTTCTCTTTCTAGGTTGTCATGATCTCCGTCCTCGTTCTCCTCGGTTTCTTTGTCCACACCTTCTGAGGTATCTTTGTCTTGGGGAACACGGTTCTCCTCCTGATCCTCTGTAGAACTCTTTTTCATGGATTCGTGATCTCCACGCACATAGTGCTCCTTCTCTTCAGGTTCTGCTCTGTCCATGGCATCTTGAGCTTCATCACTCATGTTCTCCTCCGGTTCCTTAGCCACCCATTCTGAGGAACCTGGCTCTGTACTGATACCGTTCTCCTGATGTTCTGCAGTCTCCATATCCAGGGGATCGTCTGTTTTAGCCACATGGTGATCCTCCTCGGGTTCTGGAGCCCCCTGTTCCGTAACGTCATGCTCTCCATCAACACGGTTCTCCTCCTCGGGTTCTGGAGCTTCTCTTTCCATGGCGTCTTGATCTCCACCAGTCATGTTCTCACCCGTTCGTTTAGCCACTCCTCCATCTTGAACAACGTTCTCCTCCTGATCTTTTGGCGGCCCTGTCTTCAGGGTATCATGCTCGTTCCTAATATGGTTCTCCACCTCAGGTTCTGGAGCTTCTCTTTCCATGGCATGTTGATCTCCACCCGTCATGTTCTCGTCTGTTCCTTCAGCCACTCCTTCTGAGGTTTCTCCATCTTCAACCTTGTTCTCCTCCTGATGTTCTGCGGGTCCGGTCTGTAACGTTACGCTGGGTTCTAGACGTTCCCCCTCAGAGCTCTCACTCAGCAGATGAGCAGAGTTCTGGTAGGAGGTCAGATGGTTCTGGAAGTCCATCTCAGAGCAGCTGCTGACATCAGAGTAATCATCCAGAGTTCTGATGGGAACGGAACCCGGGTCCGGCAGCATCTGGGAGACGTCCTCCAGCTCGGGCAGGCAGTGTTCCGAGGAGTTCTCGGTGAGCTCGTCTCCAGGGTGCCCGGCGTTCTCCAGCGGTGGTTCCACCTCTCTGGAAACGATCTGCTCCAGAAGCTTCTGTCCTTCATTGAGGTCAAATCCAGCTAGAACGTTCTGCTCTGAACTCAGCAGTCGCAGAACATCTGGGCGGTAACAGGCGTTCGGTCCGTGAGCCATGGTGGAACTCGCGGAACGTTCGGGAACGACCTCTGAAGGAGAAGATGGAGATTAGAACGTCTGTGTTCTTCAGACGGAGCAGCAGTTAGAGGTGGAGGTACTCACAGCCGCTCACACGCCGAGAACATCCATCTGCAAGGAGCTGCATGAGAAGAGAACCCGGTTACACACTGCAGAACCACAAGAACACTACATACACTGATCACCCACCCAACACCCCAGACCCACCGGGTCACCGCGGAACCCACTCCACCCAACACCCACCCCACCGGGTCACCACGGAACCCACTCCACCCAACACCCACCCCACCGGGTCACCACGGAACCCACTCCACCCAACACCCACCCCACCGGGTCACCGCGGAACCCACTCCACCCAACACCCACCCCACCGGGTCACCGCGGAACCCACTCCACCCAACACCCACTCCACCCAACCCCCACCCCACCGGGTCACCGCGGAACCCACTCCACCCAACACCCAATTAACGTTGTAATGTTGTATTAATGTTGTAATGTTGCTGTAATGTTGTATTAATGTTGTTGTAATGTTGTATTAATGTTGCTGTAATGTTGTATTACTGTTGTTGTAATGTTGTATTAACGTTGTTGTAATGTTGTAATGTTGTATTAATGTTGTTGTAATGTTGCTGTAATGTTGTAATGTTGTATTAATGTTGTTGTAATGTTGTATTAATGTTGCTGTAATGTTGTATTAATGTTGCTGTAATGTTGTAATGTTGTATTAATGTTGTTGTAATGTTGTTGTAATGTTGCTGTAATGTTGCTGTAATGTTGTAATGTTGTATTAATGTTGTTGTAATGTTGTTGTAATGTTGTAATGTTGTATTAATGTTGTTGTAATGTTGT
>JAFMOD010000923.1:0-30958 GCA_019802435.1 Corydoras maculifer
CCCCCCCCCCCCCGTGACCCTAATAGAGGATAAAGTGGAACATAATTAATGAATGAATGAATTGCCCTTGATCCATGTTTTTGGACTGTGGGAGGAAACTGGAGAACCCTGAGAACCCACGCAGACACGAGGAGGACATGGAAACTCCACCCAGATGGGGATTCGAACCGGGAATCCCCAGCGCTGAGAGGAGAACATGCTAAAGCACTAAGCCACCGTGCCGCCCGGCTTTATTATTCATCCATCCATTATCTCCCGCTTTATCCTCTATTAGGGTTGGGGGGGGGGGGTTCCCCATGCCCATCCAGATTCCTCCGGGAGAACGTTTCGGGCACTGGGCAGATAGACCCAGGACAGGACGCCAATCTATCACTTGACACACACTCACTCACTCACACAGACACACTCTATATGGGGCAGTTTGGAGTATTCAATTGCCCTTGATCCATGTTTTTTGGACTGTGGCGGGAAACTGGAGAACCCGGAGGAAACCCACGCGGACACGGGGAGGACATGCAAACTCCACCCAGATGGATTCCAACCGGGAATCCCTAGTGCTGAGAGGAGAACATGCTAAAGCACTAAGCCACTGTGCCACCGCTTTATTATGTATAATTAATTAGAAGAATGTGCAGCATGTCCGTACGTTTACACTGAAGATAATAAAAAAAAACTAAACTACTGATTAAACCACGTAATCTGAAACCCAACCAACCAGATCCAGAGGTCTGCCGATAAGAACTGAAGTGTTTTGCTTACGAGCAGCTCGTCCGTCTTCTGTCTTCTGCACTGTTTGTCCTTCAGTGACTCATTGTGACATCAATAAGGACAAGGTTGGTCTGATTCGGTTTGAAATAGACTGATTTAAGATCGGGGCGGCATGGTGTCTTAGTGGTTTAGCACATTCTCCTCTCAGCACTAGGGATTCTCGGTTCGAATCCCCATCTGGGTGGAGTTTCCATGTTCTCCCCGTGTCTGCGTGGGTTTCCTCTGGGTTCTCCGGTTTCCTCCCACAGTCCAAAAACATGGATCAAGTCAATTGAATTCTCCAAATTGCCCCATATAGAGTGTGTCTGTGTGTGTGTGTGTGTGTGTGCCCAGCGATGGATTGGCGCCCTGTCCTGGGTCTATCTGCCCAGCGCCCGAGACGTTCTCCCCTGGATGGGCATGGGGAACCCCACCGCGACCCTAATAGAGGATAAAGCGGGAGATAATGAATGAATGAATGATTTAAGTTCAGCCCTGTACGTGGAAGCCTTAATACTGAATGCTGCATTGGCATTCGAGGGACACAGGTCCACTTAGTCTCACAAGTAACATGAAAAGACGACAGGACAGAGGTTGTCCTGATCATCACAAACAGGGCCGAAGCCTATCCCGGTGGGTGTTCCCAAAAGACGGCGAAGGTCCCCAGACGGGACGTCAGCCCATCACAGGCACGTTCACTTTTAAACGTCTCCTTTTCATCAACCTGGCTTAGTGTTTGGCATGTTCTCCTCTCAGTGCTGGGGATTCCTGGTTCGAATAGGGTTTCCTCCCACAGTCCAAAAACATGGAGTTCTCCAAATTGCCCCATATAGAATGTGTGTGTGTGTGTGTGTGAGTGAGTGTGTGCCCAGTGATAGATTGCCCCCCTGTCCTGGGTGTGTCTGCCCAGCGCCCGAAACGTTCTCCTCTGGATGGGCATGGGGAACCACCCCCCGCCCCCCCGCGACCCTAATAGAAGATAAAGCTGAAGATAATGGATGGACAGATGGATGTTCTCCTCTCAGCGCTGGGGCTCCAGGTTCGAATCCCAATCTGGATGGAGGTTCCACGTTTCAGTTGTGGAGGGTAAGGGGTTAACCACTGACTCCCGTTGCTTAGGCAACGTGAACACGTCATCGGTGCCTTTCTTTCACGAGCACTCAGAGAATCGACTCCTGTTATGAATCTTAATGAATCATTTGAATCACGAATCACGAAGAGTCATTTAAATACACAAACCAGAACCCATATTAACTAAGGTACACTACGATTCAGAGTTTAGGCCACGCCCCCTTCTTGCTCCTCTTACCATGTCGATGGACTTTGTAGTTCTCTAATTCCAGTCTGTAGTCCATCTGTGTTCTGTGTTGTTGTTCGCCCCCTGTTGGTTCTCAGGAGCATCACAGAACAGGTATCATTTGGGTGGTGGATTGTTGATGGTGGGTTCTGCAGTGACACTGTTGCGCTGAGGGGGTGCAGCAATGCTGCTGGAGGTTCATTTAAACACCTCAGTCACACTGCTGGATTTGTATTATTCATTTATCCATCCATTATCCTCCACTTTATCCTCTATTAGGGTTGCGGGGGGGGGGGGAGTTACTGATACCCATCCAGGGGAGAACATTTCGGGCGCTGGGCAGATACACCCAGGACGCCAATCTATCACTGGACACACACTCTCTATATGGGGCAATTTGGAGAATTTAATTCACCTTGATATATGTTTTTTGGACTGTGGGAGGAAACCGGAGAACTCGGAGGAAACCCACACGGACACGGGGAGGACATGGAAACTCCACCCAGATTGAGATTCAAACCGGGAATCCCTAACGACGAGAGGAGAACATGCCAACCACTAAGCCACCGTGCCACCTAGATTTATATTCATTCATTCATTATCTTCCACTTTATCCTCTATTAGGGTCGCGGTGGGGTTCCCCATGCCCATCAAGGGGAGAACGTCTCGGGCGCTGGGCAGATAGACCCAGGACAGGGCGCCAATCCATCGCTGGACACACACTCACTCACACAGACACACTCTATATGGGGCAATTTTGAGAATTCAATTAACTTGATTCATGTTTTTGGACTGTGGGAGGAAACCGGAGAACCCGGAGGAAACCCACGCAGACACGGGGAGAACATAGAAACTCCACCCAGATGGGGATTCGAACCGGGAATCACTAGTGCTGAGAGGCGCTAACCACTAAGCCACTGTGCCGCCTCTAGATTTATATTAATTAAAAAAATAATAATAATTTAATTTCTTTTTAATTGCTAAATATCTTGTTCAGCCTTTCCTAATCTCACTTTCTGCTGAGAATGTGAATGCCCCCCATGGTGGGGCAAATCAAGGTCTATCTTATCTTAAAATACAGCTTAATTCTTTAATGTTCACCTCTCAGCACTAGGGATTCCCGGTTCGAATCCCCATCTGGGTGGAGTTTGCATGTCCTCCCCGTGTCCGCGTGGGTTTCCTCCGGATTTTCCAGTTTCCTCTCACAGTCCAAAAACTTGGTTCAAGTTGAAGTGATTGCTCCAAATTGCCCCATATAGAGTGTGTCTGTGTGAGTGAGTGTGTGTCCAGAGATAGATTGGCGTCCTGTCCTGGGTGTATCTGCCCAGCGCCCGAAACGTTCTCCCCTGGATGGGCATGGGGAACCCCCCCCCCCCCCGCGACCCTAATACAGGATAAAGCAGAAGATAATGAATGGATGATTCGAATATCATTTGTACTGAATCGACTCCACGTGACGAAGCGCCGCGCTCACAGACTCGACTCTTTGAACTCGACTCCCAGCTCAGGCCGGCTGTCCCGTCCAGATTTCCTGACAGACTTCGAGTGACGAACTGCGAAACGATGGGAAACTGTCAGGTTAGTCTTTAAATTGACTTATTAAACGAATTCCCGCGTTCGGTATCGTCACGTAAACTCGGCATGATATAAACTCGGGGAAATATAAACGTTTAGAACATAAACGGCCTTGTCATCGGCAGGAATAGCGAGATAACGTCGTTTTATTTACCGACGTGGGAATAAAATAGGGGCAACTTTATGTAAATTGTAGGTTTGTGTATTTAGGGAGGTCGTTTTTGGTGAGTTTTGCTGAGTTTTGTCGGGTTACAGTTGTGTAATTTAGTGGGAATCGGTGTTTGTGGGATTTCCGTTAGTTTGCCGTATTCTTGCATTCTGAATATGGGAAGCCAATCGGGCCAAACTGTCTCAAAACGAGACCCCATTCAGTCCCTGGGGAGCAGGGGTGGTCAAACTTAAAGCTGACTTTAGGTCGCTTTCGTGTTCTCCCCGTGTCCGCATGGGTTTCCTCCATGTTTTTGGACTGTGGAAGGAAACCCACGCGGTCACGGGGAGAACATACAAACTCCACCCAGATCGGGATTCGAACCAGGAATGCCCAGCGCTGAGAGGAGAACATGCCAACCACTAAGTCACCCTGCTGCCCTGCTTATTTCTTTCATAAATCCATTATCTTCCACTTTATCCTCTACTAGGGTCGCAGGGGCATTCACTATGCCACTCCGCATTTCGGCCGCTGGGCAAATACACCCAGGACAGGGCGCCACACACTCACTCACACAGACACACTCTATATGGGGCAATTTGGAGCATTCAATTGACCTTGATTAATGTTTTTGGCTATTGGAGGAAACCGGAGAACCCGGTGGAAACCCATGCAGACACGGGGAGAACATGCAAAATTCACCCAGATTGGGATTTGAACTGGGAATCCCCAGTGCTGAGAGGAGAACATGCCAACCACTAAGCCACCGTGCCGCCCCTAATTTTATTCACGTTATTGTTTGTATTATTTATTATAATATATTTTTATTACTCTGTAAAGCACTTTGTATTGATTCTGTTTGCTGCATAAAATATTCATTCATTCATTATCTTCCGCTTATCCTCTATTAGGGTCGTGGTGGGGGTTCCCCATGCCCATCCAGGGGAGAACATCTCGGGCGCTGGGCAGATAGACCCAGGACAGGGCGCCAATCCATCGCTGGGCACACACTCACTCACACACACACGCTAAACAGGGCAATTTTGAGAATTCAATTAACTTGATCCATGTTTTTGGACTGTGGGAGGAAACCGGAGAACCCGGAGGAAACCCACGCAGACACGGGGAGAACATGGAAACTCCACCCAGATGGGAATTCGAACCGGGAATCCCTAGCGCTGAGAGGCGAACGTGCTAAACCACTAAGCCACCGTGCCGCCCATAAAATATTTTTACAAAAAAATATATATATAAATAAATTGACCTTGCCTTGTGGGAGAAAACTGGAGAGCACGGAGGATGGGGGGTATGGGGGAGAACATGGAAACTCCATCCAGCGCTGAGAGGAGAACATGCTCACCACTAAGCCACCGTGCCGTCTTCGATTTTAAACCAAAAGGCAAATTTGTTGTTGAAAAAAAGGAAAAGTGGCTGGTGAACGAGTGTCACTATCCACTAAACGGTGGCATAATCTTGGCGAGGTGAAATAAAGGACACGAGTCAGTGAGGTTCCTTAAATTACAGTGAGGTTCCTTAAATTACAGCAATAGATAAAGTTATAAGTGTCAGCGCCGAGTGCGGCGAAATTTCCGGTCCAGGCTGAAGGTCTGGTGCATGATTCATTTATTTAATAACTTATATTATTCATTCATTCATTATCTCCAGCTTCATCCTCTATTAGGGTCGCGGGGGGGTTCCCCATGCCCATCCATGGGAGAACGTCTTGGGCGCTGGGCAGATACACCCAGGACTGGACGCCAATCCATCGCTGGACACACACTCACTCACACAGACACACTCTATAGGGGGCAATTTTGAGAATTCAATTGACTTGATCCATGGTTTTGGACTGTGGGAGGAAACTGGAGAACCCGGAGGAAACCCACACAGACACGGGGAGAACATGGAAACTCCACCCAGATGGGGATTCGAACCGGGAATCCCTAGCACTGAGAGGAGAACATGCTAAACCACTAAGCCACCGTGCGGCCAACTTATATTATTATGAATTAAAATAGATAACTCAATTAATAGTGTATAATTTACCTTACTGGCCGGCGGCTTAGTGGTTAGCACACTCAATGTTATGTCTGTGTGGGTTTCCTCCGGGTTCTCCAGTTTCCTCTCACAGTCCAAAAACATGGATTCAAGGTGAATTGAATTCTCTAAATTGCCCCATATAGAGTGTGTTTGTGTCTATGTAAGTGAGTGTGTGCCCAGTGATAGATTGGCGCCCGGTTTTGGGTGTATCTGCCCAGCGCCCCAAAACGTTCTCCCCTGGATGAACATAGGGAAGCCTTCTGCAGCCCTAGTAGAGGATTAAGTGGAAGATAATGAATAATTGAATAAATTAACCTTAATAAGCAGCACGGTGGCTTAGTGGTCAGCACGTTCGCCTCTCGGCACTAGGGATTACCGGTTCGAATCCACATGTGGGTGGAGTTTCCATGTTCTTCCCGTGTCCGCGTGGGTTTCCTCCGGGTTCAAGTCAGTTGAGTTCTCCAAATTGCCCCATATAGAGTGTTTATGCGTGCGTGTCTGTGTGAGTGAGTGTGTGCCCAGTGATAGATTGGCGTCCTGTCCAGCGCCTGAAACATTCTCCCCTGGATGGGCATGGGGAACCCCCCCCTCCCCCCGACCCTAATAGAGGATAAAGTGGAAGATAATGAATAAATAAATGAATGAATGAATAGCCTTAAACAAGCAAGAACATATATAATGTGTCTCTACTTTGCCAAATTTATACAGTTAGTTTGGACACGCCCCCTTTCTGCTCCACTTATTCTCCATATTCTTATTGGGTTTGGTGGGTGCATTTAGTCCTATCCCAGGAACTGCTGCTGCCGAGCTCCTGAGCTTCGTAGGCCTTTAATAATACCCATTGCATGCTGGGCTTGTTTTGGTCATAAATACTATATAATTATGTTGCAGTTTACACTTATTCTCACCGCCACCTTTTTATTTTAACAGGTTCTAAACACTTGTTGTGTTCCACCTACCTATGAGCATAAAAATAGGTCTTGTTGTGCATTTCTGAGCCCTTCTTTTGGGACATTCGTGGGTCGTTTGGCCTTCCACGGTTGGGAGGAGTGCAGCTCTGGGGTGATTTGATCATTTTGGAATTGCTCTGTCAGGAGAGGGGCCTCCACCAGAGCCTCATTGTTTTCCTTCCTCTCTGTTTGCAGAGCAAGAGCTCGGTTCATTCCACAGACCACAAACCCACAACTGCGCCGTTCAGCTCATTCATCTGTTTAATTAGGGCTGCGACTAACGATTATTTTAATAAATAAATGGAATAACATTTACATTTAGTCATTTAGCCAACGCTTTTATCCAAAGCGATTTACAAATGAGAACATTATAAGTCAGAAGTTATGGAGAAAACCAACTATACTGCAAATTCATCAAACCTGATTGTTATTCGATGCTGCGGCCCCTCCCCCTCCCTGTTTTTTTTTTCTTCTCTACAACATTAAATAACATAGCAAATAATTCATTACAATAATGAAATAATATTATCCATCCATCCATTATCTTCCGCTTTACTGGACACACACTCACACAGACACACACACTCTATATGGGGCAATTTGGATAACTCACTTGACCTTTCATTCATTCATTCATTCATTATGTTCCGCTTTATCCTATATTAGGGTCGCGGTGGGGTTCCCCATGCCCATCCAGGGAAGAATGTTTTAGGTGCTGGGCAGATAGACCCAGGACAGGACGCCAATCTATCGCTGGGCACACACTCACTCACACAGACACGCACGCATACACACTCTTTATGGGCCAATTTAGAGAACTCAATTGACTTGATTTATGTTTTTGGACTGTGGGAGGAAACCGGAGAACCCGGAGGAAATCCCCGCAGACACAGGGAGGACATGGAAACTCCACCCAGATGGGGATTCGAACCGGGAATCCCTAGCGCCTGGAGGCGAACGTGCCAAACCACTAAGCCACCGTGCCGTCGGTCGACACAACGAATCGATAATGAAATTCGTCGTCGCCACTTTTTATAATCGATTTTTATCGATTTTATCGATTTGTTGTTGCAGCCCCAGTTTAAATATATAATAAACACATGCAAAAGTATGGGGACGTCCACGCGTTACATCTACAGATGCGTTTATGTAGCTATAAGAGCAGGTACGCCTCTGGAAAGGCCTTTTACGAGAGCATTTGTGAGGTCGGACACTGATGTTGGGGGAGACCACCTGCATCAGGTTCTTCGCTTTCCTCCCACAGTCCAAAAACATGAATTCAAGGTGACTTGGCTGCTATAAATTGCCCCATTATACTGCGTGTGAGTGGGTGTGTGCCCTGACGCCCTGTCTTGGGCACACGGGATAGGAATGGGGACCCCCCCCCTGCCCCGCCCGTGAACCTAGCAGAGGATTAAGCTTCGATGATGGATGGATGGGTTACGGTCAGGGCTCTGTGTGGGTCACTCATGATTTAACACACCAACACTGGAGCTGCAAAGGGCCTTCCCCAAACTGTTTTCAAATCATTAGAAGCATACAGTTGTCCAAGACGCAATGGGGTTGTTTTATTTTATTACCCCCAGGACAAAGGGACTGAAGGAAGCTGGTGATTTGTATAAAATTGCCCACAGAGTGTTTTTCTTTATTTAAAATGCTGGGAACGGCTTTTTTTGCGGTTCTGCCCGATAGGGGACATTTTTGTCTGTTGTCACTGATAACACTGATCTGTTGACGTAATCTCCGGGGGTTTCGTTTTTTGGGGGTAGGGGGCAATTAAATCAATTGATTGTATTAATTAAACCCATTGGTGCTCAATTGGAACCACCAATTTAATTTAAGGGGGACCTTAAAAGTTTAGATGATGTCTTCTCATCTCATTATCCACTTCCACTTAATCCTCCACTAGGGTCGGGGTGGGGGGTTCCCATGCCCATCCAGGGGGGAACATTTTGGGCGCTGCTTAGATACGCCAGGACAGGACAGGACGCCAATCCATCACTCAATCATATCTATATGAGGTGGGCGGCGCGGTGGCTTAGTGGTTGGCATGTTCTCCTCTCATCGCTAGGGGCTCCCTGTTCGAATCCCAATCTGGGTGGAGTTTCCATGCTCTCCCCGTGTCCGTGTGGGTTTCCTCCTGGTTCTCCAGTTTCCTCCCACAGTCCACAAACATGGATCAAGGTCAATTGAATTCTTCAAATTGCCCCATATAGAGTGTGTGTGTGTGTGTGAGAGAGAGTGAGTGTGTGTACCGTGATAGATTGGCGTCCTGTCCTGGTAGAGGATAAAGTAGAGGATAAAGCGGGAGATAATGGATGGATGGATGTCACTGATACAAAGCGGTCAGTTTGTCTAACAGAAACGACGTTATGTCTTCACAGCCAACCATTGTCCCTTATGACGACTTTGACGTGGTTGCCGACATCAAGGCCATCCGCAAAGCCTGCAAAGGTTTAGGTATGAGGTGTCTACTGTGGCTCTAGTACTTTGTGGATGGACACTTTATTAAATATGTGCGTATATAATCATGTCCTCCCGTGTTCTGACACTCGTCTCTGATGCTCTTGTCCCTCAGGCACCGATGAGAAAGCCATCATCGAGATCTTGGCCAATCGCTCGGCGGCTCAGCGCCTGCAGATCAAGCAGGCGTACTTCGAAAAGTACGATGACGTAAGTATCAGGGGGTTAACTATGCAAGATTATATCTGAGGAGGAGGGGGGGGGTTTCCCCATGCCCATCCAGGGAAGAACATTGGCGCTGGGCTGATACACCCAGACACACTATATAGGGGCAATCTAGATAGGGGCAGCCAGTTTATTTTGAAGGGCGGCACGTCCACCTCTCATTGCTGGCTTCGAATCCTGATCTGGGTGGAGTTTCCATGTTCTCCCCGTGTCCGTATGGGTTGTCTCCGGGTTTTCAGTTTCCTCCCACAGTCTGAAAACATGGATTTAAGGTGAATTAGCCGCTCTAATTTACCGCTATATATGTGTATGTGTTTGGATGGGCATGGGGAACCCCCCCACGACCCTAATAAAGGATTAAGGGAAAGACAATGGATGGATGGGTTTACCTTGAATCCATGTTTTTGGACTCTGGACACGGGGAGGACATGAAAACTCTTGAACCTGGCTTTCCAGCACTGAGAGGTCTTGTCGCCCTGTTCACAAAACCAAAAAGTAACTAATGGTCGACCTAATGGATACCCTGTCTGTCTGATCAGGGCTTTGGGGTAGGAGGGGCGTCAGGAGGGGCATCCGGTGTAATGTGATTGGCCGACGTGATGCCTCTGTAACTGAATGGTGGTTTGGTTCTATATTGAGAGAAGCGAGGGGGAGGAGGTGCAGGGAAAATAACGTCTTTGCGTTGTGCAGGAGTTGGTGGAGGTGCTAAAGAGCGAGCTGTCGGGGAACTTCGAGAACGCCATCCTCGCCATGCTGGACCCGGCGCACGTCTTTGCTGTGAAGGAGCTGCGCAAGGCCATGAAGGGAGCCGGCACGGACGAGGACGTCCTGGTGGAGATCCTCTGCACTGCCAGCAATGCCGTACGTAACCTCCGGGGGGTGTATCAGTATCTGACCTAAAGTTTGTGATCGCCTTCGATTTCTCTAATTTGTTGTCCTGCGAGTGGAATTTTAGTTTTTTGGGGGTTGGGGGCAATTAAATCAACCCATTGGTGCTCAATTGGTACCACCAAAAACAGAGGGGACCTTAGTAGTTAAGATGATGTCATCTCATCTCATTATCTTCCACTTAATCCTCCACTAGGGTCGGGGTGGGGGTTCCCATGCCCATCCAGGGGGCGCTGCTTAAATACGCCAGGACAGGATGCGAATCCATCACTCACAATTTTCCATGAGGTGGGCGTAGTGTTTGGCATGTTCTCCTCTCGTCGTTAGGGAATCCCGGTTCTAATCCCAATCTGGGTGGACTTTGCATGTTCTCCCCGTGTCCGTGTGGGTTTCCTCCTGGTTCTTCGGTTTCCTCCCACAGTCCAAAAACATGAATCGAGGTCAATTGAATGCTCCAAATTGCCCCATATAGAGTGTGTCTGTGTGAGTGAGTGTGTGTCCAGTGATAGATTGGCGTCCTGTCCTGGGTCTATCTGCCCAGTGCCTGAGACGTTCTTTCCTGGATGGGCTTGGGGAACCCTTCTGTGACCCCTGTTTCCATGAGGCAATTAAAACAGTCCATTCACCTTGAATCCATGACTGTGGGAGGAAACCGGAGAACCTGGAGGAAACCCACACACACACACGGGGAGAACATGGAAACTCCCCCCAGATCGGGATTCGAACCCCCGGAGACATGCTGAGCACTATGCCACCCTCCATTAGATGTTCTCTCAATCTCATGTGTACGGTTCTTCCCCCCCCCCCCCCCCCCCCCCCCCCCCCCCCCCCCCCCCCCCCCCCCCCCCCCCCCCCCCCCCCCCCCCCCCCCCCCCCCCCCCCCCCCCCCCCCCCCCCCCCCCCCCCCCCCCCCCCCCCCCTCACAAGGTTTCCATCCATCCATCCATTATCTTCCACTTTATCCTGTATTAGGGTCGCGGGGGGGGGGAGTGTCCCCATGCCCATCCAGGGGAAAACGTTTCGGGCGCTGGACAGATACACCCAGGACAGGACGCCAATCTATCGCTGGGCACACACTCACTCCCACATACTCTATATGGGGCAATTTAGGGAATTCATTTGACCTTAATTAATGTTTTTGGACTGTGGGAGGAAAGCGGAGAACCCGGAGGAAACCCACGCGGACAGGGGGAGGACATGGAAACTCCACCCGGAGAGAACATGCCAACCACTAAGCCACCGTGCCGCCCCCTCACAAGGTTTCCTCCTTACAATATGAACATAACAGGGAGGTTTTGTCTTGCCGCTGTCTCTTGGTCTTGCTCTTTGGGGGTTTTAAAGGTTTAGAACTTTGTAAGGCTGCTCTGTGACGACGTACGATTGTTCATTCATTCATTCATTCATTCTCTCCCGCTTATCCTCTATTAGGGTCGCGGGGGGGTTCCCCATGCCCATCCAGGGGAGAACGTCTCGGGCGCTGGGCAGATACACCCAGGACAGGGCGCCAATCCATCGCTGGGCACACACACACTCACACAGACACACTCTATATGGGGCAATTTGGAGAACTCAATTGACTTGATCCATGTTTTTGGACTGTGGGAGGAAACCGGAGAACCCGGAGGAAACCCACGCAGACACGAGGAGGACATGGAAACTCCACCCAGATGGGGATTCGAACCGAGAATCCCTAGTGCTGAGAGGAGAACATGCTAAACCACCAAGCCACCGTGTCGCCACATACAAATGTAAAAAGAAAAAAAAAAAACAAATTACATTTCCATTACATTTGGTCATTTATTGGACGCTTTTATTCAAAGCGACTTACAAGGTGAACACAGGGTCAATCACAACACCCCTGCAGCAATGAGGGTTAAGGGTCTTGCTTAAGGACCCACACTGGTAACTTCAGTGGACCTGGGATTTGAACCCACAACTTTCAGATTCATAGTCCAACACCCCGACCACTGAGCTACCGCTCCCCACTCTATATGAATAAAATACTAGAACTCAAAAGCTCAGAACCGGTTCCTCGGAGAACATCAGTGTGTACGTTGGCTTTGTGTCAGCTGGTGAGCTGAATGGCGTATTGCGCTGATGTTTGCGGAACTCGGCGTGACCCACCTGCCGTACCTGACTCTGCATACAACGCAGTGGCTTCTGCACACATGTTCTGCTGCTATTCATTCTGCTGTTCTTCAGCGTTCTCACCCTGTTTGCTCTCGTCATCGATGTGTTTTAGAGTTTGGGACTCTCTTTGCAACACACACGGTTTTCGGAGACTACGGGACGTTGTAAATCTTAATAGGTGCGACTTGTGGACGCATGCATGTGTGCTGGAACTGGAACAGTCAGGGTTAGATATTTCAAGGCTTGTATGTAATTTGTCTACAAAATGTGACCCCCAATAGAGCAAAATGGAGAACCCTTGTGAGGACCGAGGCTCGGTGGGTGGGCGACTCTTTATCGAGCAGCATTGTGATACTATCCATCCATCCATATATCCATCCATATATCCATCCATTATCTCCCACTTTATCCTCTATTAGGGTCGCGGGGGGGGAGGGGGTGTGTGTGTCCCCATGTCCATCCAGAGGAGAACGTTTCGGGCGCTGGGCAGATACACCCAGGACAGGGGGACAATCTATCACTGGACACACACTCACTCACTCACACAGAGACACACTATATGGGGCAATTAGGAGAACTCACCCGACCTTGATCCATGTTTTTGGACTGTGGGAGGAAACCGGAGAACCCGGAGGAAACCCACACGGACATGGAAACTCCATCCAGATTGGGGATTCGAATTGGGAATCCCTAGCGCTGAGAGGAGAACATGCCAAACCACTAAGCCACCATGCGTTGTGATACATGCTATATAAATTACATTTAATAAAATAGGAGTGGCATGGTGGTTTAGCATGTTCTCCTCTCAGCACTAGGGATTTCCGGTACGAATCCCAATCTGAGTGGAGTTTGCATGTTCTCCCCGTGTCCGCGTGGGTTTCCTCCAGGTTCTCCGGTTTCCTCCCACAGTCCAAAATCATGGATTCAAGATAAATCGAAATGCCCTAAATTGCCCCTATATAGTGTGTGATTGTGTGAGTGAGTCATGGATTGGCGTCCTGCCCGGCGCCCGAAACGTTCTCCCCTGGATGGGCATGGGTGGGCATGTAGAACCAAGGACCCCCCCCCCCCCGCGACCCTAATAGAGGATAAAGCGGAAGATGATAAGATGAGATATGAGCGGTTTGAATCCCATTCTTAGTGGGGTTTGCATGTTCTCCCCGTGTCTGTGTGGGTTTTCTCCGGGTTCTCTGGTTTTCTCTCACAATTCAAGGTGAATTAGCTGTTCCAAATTGCCCCATATTGCTACTGAGTGGGAGATAATGAAATAAATGAGAGCAATATCGGTACCCGACTTTAACCGTCGTCCTGTTTTCCGTAGTGCACGAGCGAGATCTGGAGTCGGACGTCGCCGGAGACACCAGCGGTGATGTCAGGAATCTGCTGACTCTGCTCCTCGAGGTACCGCGTCTCCTGATTCTGATTCTCTAAAAATGCTGCTCACAATAGAGCCGTTCTCTGTTTGCCCCACCCGTTTCCTCCAGACGGGCAGATCGCCGTATCGGACGATGTCTCACTTTCCTGTTGATGGAGGCGCGGGGCGGTTTACTTCCCTGTGGAATGCGAATGGGCCTTAAGGAATTAAAGACCAGCAACCATTAGAGCTTCCTGCACTCTCGTGGTTATGTATTTAATTACCACCTGCAACATGGACCATGCAGCTTAATTTAGGGCGTGTCACCGTGTCTTGGCTATTATGTATGCCAAAAGTGCCCAGTCATATACTTACTAGTGTGTTTTGGGCATTACAACCATGAGCGTATCACCCGCCAGTTCCCTTTAAGATCCAGGTGGCGCTCTGACTTTGGCGGGTTGCTTTTTTCACGGTGCAGCTAGCTGGACTCCATGAGATTCTCCATGAGGTTGCTGTGAATGGAGACCCCACAGTATGGTGTGTCCTATGGATCTGTGTCCTCTGTCCAAATGCAGTCAGGTTTAATAGCGTCCCGTCGGTCTCGGCGTTCCGTGGCGTTGGACACGCGGTGGCGCCCGTGTTTATGATCCACCACCTAACCAAAGAGCCACCCACGTCTGACTGTCCACGTCTGGAGAGGGGGTTTTCAGTGGCGGGGCGTCTGGGTTTAACGCCATACGCCTGAAACGGACCCGAGACGGCCACGCCCATCGGGGAGATGTATTCACACGCAGCGTTGCTATTTAAACCACGCAGAAGTAAGAAGGCTGTAAAGTAAGTTAGGGTCCATGGTCCCTGCAGCTTAATTTGGGGCGTGTCAGTGTGTCTTTGCTGTCGTGACGACGTCATTCATGGGCGTGTTTTTGGCGTAACGTACAATAAACAAATCAGCGTGTCCCTCGTCGTTCCCTTTAAGATCCAGGTGGCGCTCTGACTTTGGCGGGTTGCTATTTGAGCGGCGCAGCGACCTGGACCCAACTAGAGAGCCACCCACGTCTGACTATCCACGTCTGGAGAGGGGGTTTTCAGTGGGCGGGGCGTCTGGGTTTAAAGCCATACGCCAGAAACGGACCCGAGACGGCCACGCCCATCGGGGAGATATATTCACACGCAGCGTTGCTATTTAAACCACGACAGAAGGAAGACGGGACAATCGACTGTTGGTTATTGATATTTTAAGCTTAACCTTGTGAGGACCGAGGCTCAGCATCAACAGTGTAGGACAGCCATGTACAGATCGTGTGGTGATCATGTGACCACCATCGGGAGAGCTATATGCACACGCAGCGTTGCCATTTAAACGGCGTGAAGTCCGTTGACGGGGTGTGAGACAGTAATGAGACAGTAATCGTATTTGGCGTTACATCTTCGTCATGTGATTATTTTCAGGGAAACCGCGACGAGAGCTACGAGGTGGACGAGGGCCTCGCCGAGCAAGACGCCGTCTCTCTGTTCGAGGTGGGGCAATTTTGCATGGAGAACATACCAAAGCACATCCTGCAGCCCTTTTCTTTATGTACAACAAATGAAGCATACACGATCCGGTGCTTTTTTTTGTAGCTTCACACTTTGGGGGACGGCTTTCTACAAGATTTTCGGAGGCTGATTGTGGCGATGGGCAGCACGGTGGCTTAGTGGTTTAGCATGTTCTCCTTTCAGCACTAGGGATTCCCGGTTCCAAACCCCTATCTGGGTGGAGTTTCCATGTTCTCCCCGTGTCTGCGTGGGTTTCCTCCGGGTTCTCCGGTTTCCTCCCACAGTCCAAAAACATGGATCAAGTCAATTGAATTCTCAAAAAATTGCCCCCTATAGAGTGTGTCTGTGTGAGTGAGTGAGTGTGTGCCCAGCGATGGATTGGCGCCCTGTCCTGGGTCTATCTGCCCAGCGCCTGAGATGTCCTCCCCTGGATGGGCATGAGGAACCCCCCCGCGACCCTAATAGAGGATAAAGCGGGAGAAAATGGATGAATAAATGAATGTTTGTGGCGATGTTTGTCTGTAAATCCAGAACACTGTTTGACTTGTGAGGTCCGAAACTGATGAAACGTTCCAAATCCCTGCTCTAGTTCAACCTAAAGGTCTTTACAAAACGATATGTGGAGTTTACAGTTTGTTTTGGCCGGAGGGGTGGAACCGCCGACACACAATTCGTCCCAAACTCAGCCCACAATGCAGTGCGGCGTGGTGCTTTCTCTTTTAATCCCTGCACAAACACACAGATTATTAACACAAAACAGACCCAGATTAATATCCATAACCTCACCTGCTGCCCGGGTTCCACCGGGATCCAGCTTCACAGACACAGTGTTCAATACAGGCGAGGTCCTCTGCTAGGGTCACAGGGGGGCCCATGCCCATCCAGGGGAGAACGTTTCGGGCGCTGGACAGATACACCCAGGACAGGGCGCCAATCTATCGCTGGACACACTTTCACTCATGCACACACAATCTATATGGGGCAATTTGGAGAATTCATTTCACCTTGATCCATGTTTTTGGACTGTGGAAGGAAACCGGAGAACCCGGAGGAAACCCACGCGGACACGGGGAGAACATGGAAACTCCACCCAGTTTGGGATTCGAACCGGGAATCCCCAGTGCTGAGAGGAGAACATGCTAAACCACTGAGCCACCGTGCCGCTGAACATGTACTATTTCATGATTTGCATATCTTTAAAAAAAATTAAGTGTGACATGAGGAGAACATACCAACTTTCCACAGCAAGGACAAGGACAATACTTATGGGTGTGCTTTTAGCGTAATGTGCAATAAACCAAGAGTGGCGCTCTGACTTTGGCGGGTTGCTATTTTTACGGTGCAGCTAGCTGGACTCCATGAGGTTCTCCATGCTGCTGTGAATGTTGACCCCACAGTAGGGAGTGTCCTATGGATCTGTGTCCTCTGTCCAAATGCAGTCAGATTTAATAGCGTCCCGTCGGTCTCGGCGTCCCGTGGCATTGAACACGCGGTGGCGCCCGTGTTGATGATCCACCACCCAACCAGAGAGCCGCCCACATCTGACTGTCCACGTCTGGAGAGGGGGTTTTCAGTGGGCGGGGCATCTGGGTTTAAAGCCATACGCCAGAAATGGACCGGAGACGGCCACGCCCATCGGGGAGATATATTCACACGCAGCGTTGCTATTTAAACCACACAGGAGGAAGGCGGGAAAGTAAGTTAGGGTCCATGGTCCCTGCAGCTTAATTTGGGGCGTGTCAGTGTGTCTTTGCTGTCGTGACGACGTTATTCATGGGTGTGTTTTGGACGTAACGTACAAAAAAACAATCAGCGTGTCCCTCGTCATTCCCTTTAAGATCCAGGTGGCGCTCTGACTTTGGCGGGTTGCTATTTGAGCGGTGCAGCTACCCGGACCCAACCAGAGAGCCACCCACGTCTGACTGTCCACGTCTGGAGAGGGGGTTTTCAGTGGGCGGGGCGTCTGGGTTTAAAGCCATACGAGATATATTCACATGCAGCGTTGCTATTTAAACCACGCAGGAGGAAGGCGGGACAATAGGATGTAAGATGCAGAGAGACAAACCTACCCCTGTATTTTGCCCTTGCAGGCAGGCGAGGGCCGATTCGGCACGGACGAGTCGACGTTCAGTTACATCCTCGCCACCCGAAATTACCTGCAGCTCCAGGCGACGTTCAAAGCCTACGACGCGGTCAGTGTGGTCACTCTCCCTCTCGCGGCTCCACGCCGTTCCACCTGAATAACTGCCGCCGGTGTCACTTACTCACCGATTGTCTTTCGTCCTATCAGATTTCCGGAACGGAGATATTGGACGCCATTGAGACGGAGACTTCGGGGACGCTGAAGAAGTGCTTCGTCGCTCTGGGTTAGTGCTAAAGGTTAATGAGGAGGATTCATTTTGCTGATATGATGCAGGTCGGAGTACCGATGCAGTCCTTCAGTCACAATCGCTGACCTTTACGGCAGGTGGTCACATGATCGCTTCTCAAAGAACTAGACGAAGCAGCGTACAGAGTACATACTGTGTACTCTGTTCTCTAACGCTCAGAACTCCAATAGTACCACAGAGCAGGGCTTATTGGGTTGGGTGGGTGCATTGAGTCCTATCCCAGCAGTGTGACAGGTGTTTAAATGAACCTCCAGCAGCACTGCTGCACTAGAACCCCCTCAGCGCATCAGTGTCACTGCAGAACCCACCATCAACAATCCATCACCCAAATGATACCTGTTCTGTGATGCTCCTGAAAACCAACAGGGGGCGAACAACAACACAGAACACAGATGCCAAGCCATGTGACCAGTGTGTGCATAAACACATGTAAACAACGTAGAAGGGAGATCTAACTTTGAGTTTCTAACCTTTAGACTAGAAAAACAATCGTGGTCCCAATACCGACCCTTGTGGGACACCATTCTTTCCTTGCGTTTGTTTAGATATTAGAATATACACACATCACACTCCACTCGACGTGACTCATGGGTGTGTTTTGGGCTTAATGTGCAAAAAACCAATAAGAGTGTCACTCGCCGTTCCCTTTAAGAGCCAGGTGGCGCTCTGACTTTGGCGGGTTGCTATTTCATTTGCTCATAAATTAACGGTAACTCCGTTTGCAGGAAACGTCATTAAAGCCGTGCGAGGAAATAAACGATCTTATTTTGAGTTTGTAAACGGGCGACCAGAAAAACAATAGGGAATGCAATACCGACCCTTGTGGGACACCATCCACTGCTTTTGTTTGTTTAGAGGTTAGAACATAGATCAGGTCACATAAACAAGGCAGTGTCTCTACATCTGACTCCACTGCTATTACTTGGTGGGTGCTTTAGTCCTATCCCGGCACTGTGACTGAGGTATTTAAATGAACCTCCAGCAGCACTGCTGCACTAGAACCCCCTCAGAGCATCAGTGTCACTGCAGAACCCACCATCAACAATCCACCACCCAAATGATACCTGTTCGGTGATGCTCCTGAGAACCAACAGGGGGCGAACAACAACACTGAACACAGATGGACTACAGACTGGAATTAGAGAACTACAAAAGTCCATCTATATGGTAAGAGGGGGCGTGGCCAAACTTATGACTGGTACTGTATGTTCTAAGAGGATGGTTGTGGGAAGGGCTTCGTAAGAACACATTACAGCCATGAGAACTTTAATTAATGAAGTTAATTGTTTATCTGTCCGCAGTGAGATGCGCCAAGAACCCTCAGCTCTACTTCGCCCGGCGACTCAACGCTGCCATGAAGGGTGCCGGCACCGATGAGGACACCCTCATCCGGATCATCGTTGGACGCTCGGAGGTAGCGACCGTCACCCCTTTATTCTGGGACAGGTCCCAGTTTCCTCAAGTTAGGATCAGGAGTCAGTGTTCTGGTCTTTTTGGAACGTTGGGGTTTTTTTTGCTGAAGGTCGAGGGTTCGAATCCCAATTCACGACTATTCAGGGTTATATCATGGCTGACCCTGAGTTTTGACCACAACCGACCGGATAGGATGGGGCCACAAGAGGGGGGAGGAGATTGGGGGGGGTGTGAGGTTCCCCATGCCCATCCAGGGGAGAACATTTTGGGTGCTGAGAAGATACACCCAGGACAGGGCGTCAATCCATCGCTGGGCACTCACTCATACACACTATGTAGGGGCATTTTAGAACAGCCATTTCACCTTGAATCCATGTTTTTTTTGGATTGAGAATGGAACCCGGAGACGACTCACGCAGACCTGGGGAGAACGTGTAAAGTCCATCCTGATCGGGGTTCGTCTCCTGGGTTCTCTGGTTTCCTCCCGCAGTCCAAAAAACATGGATTCAAGGTGAATTGAATTCTCCAAATTGCCCCATATAGAGTGTGTGTGTGTGTGTGTGTGTGTGTGTGTGTGTGAGTGAGTTAATGTCCAGTGATAGATTGGCGTCCTGTCCTGGGTGTATCTGCCCAGCGCCTGAAACGTTCTCCCCTGGATGGGTATGGGGAACCCCACCCACCCCCCACCCGACCCTAATAGAGGTTCTGAATCTCACCTGATGTTCTGCGTCCCAACAGATCGACCTGGAGACCATCAAGGACATGTACCTGGAGAAATACGACGTGCCTCTGAAGGAAGCCATCAGCTCTGAGTGCAGTGGAGACTTCAAGCGCCTCCTAGTGGCCATCTGCCATTAAAGCAGCTTTACATGCAGCCGGTTCATAGACTAGTGTAAACTGACTAACAACCAATCACAGGTCATAGTGAACATCACAGCAAACCTATTTATAATCCTGATGTGTAGAAGACCGGTCAACGGTTTGGACACGCCCCCTTTTTGTCCACGTGCTCAGTTCCACTTACAGTAAAGATGGACTTTGTAGTTCTCCAGGTCCACTCTGTAGTCCATCTGTTTGTGTTCTACAGTACATACTGTGTACTCTGTTCTCTAATGGGCTGTACCACCACAGAACAGGGCTTATTGGATTTGGTGGGTGCATTTAGTCCTATCCCGGCAGTGTTCTGTGATGGTCCTGACCAATGGAGAACTGAACAGAGGACTAACAAACACAGAGAACACCGATGGACTACACTCTGGAATTATAAAGCTACAAAGTCCATCTGTATGGTAAGTGGAGGACATGGAGTGAGAAGGGGGCGTGGCCTAACTTTTGACTGCTACTGTATGCATTGATCTCTGGTTCAGGGTGATGCGGAACCTTCTGCCCTGTTGTGTTGTGTACAACTTTTTAAAGATGCACCGATTGGTCACGATGGCCGTGTGGTCAGCACCACGTTCGTTAGGTCCATATTTGGAAAAAATAATCACCTCAATTATGTTCTGTGGTAAATAAATATGTTTACGGACAGTGAAGACACCGATCTGATGTCTCGACGCTCTAACTGCTTCCACTTAAAGCCCAGCCAGGCCACTAGGGGGAGACAGAGGCTTTCAGAGGGCAATTTTTAGACGGGGGTATTCACCTTTTATACACTTTCCCTATCAGCATCTAGCACAAGCAGCTCCACCTTGCCTTTAATCCACGTTTTCATGCTTCTGTCTCCCCCTAGCGGCCTGCATGCGTTTGACAGTTTTAAGGATTACCAAAGGCACCATGTGCTTCATCACCAGCGACAGTAGGTTGCACTGTGGACGATCTTTAAAAACCAGAGTGATGAGGACAAATGGACTACAACTTGTCCTTTTTAAAACTACAAAGTCCATCTATATGGGGAGTGGAACTGATAATGAGAGAAAAAACCTAATTAAGTAGATGAGACTGAATTCAGATAAAACCCGGCAGATCCTGGTCTCCGGCTGATGGAGCGGTGCATCTTTAAAAACTTAAAAAATATATTTTTTTAAATTCTCTTTAAAAAAATTAATGAAATAAAGAAATGAGGGCGGCACGGTGGTTTAGCATGTTCTCCTCAGCACTAGGGAATCCAGGTTTGAATCCCAATGTCCCCAATGTTCTCCCCGTGTCTGCGTGGGTTTCCTCCGGGTTCTCCGGTTTCCTCCCACAGTCCAAAAACATGCCCCCCCCCCCCCCCCCCCCCCCCCCCCCCCCCCCCCCCCCCCCCCCCCCCCCCCCCCCCCCCCCCCCCCCCCCCCCCCCCCCCCCCCCCCCCCCCCCCCCTCCAAATTGCCCCATATAGAGTATGTGGGAGTGAGTGTGTGTCCAGCGACAGATTGGCGTACTGTCCTGGGTCTATCTGCCCAGCGCCCGAAACATTCTCCCCTGGATGGGCATGGGGACCCCCCCCCCCCCCGAACCTTAATAGAGGATAAAGCGGAAGTTGATGAATGAACGAATGAACCGGTGGCGCGCTGCAAACTAAACCATTAAACCAGAAGAAAAAAGTATATAAAAAGTATATAAAATTATAAAAATGATATATCTATTTTTAGATTATTAGACTCGTATCTCACCGTCTTAACACGTTCCACTGACTAAACTAAACTAAACATTATCACTAGTGTTAAACTTATAAAGGACACATTAGAAGCGTACTTCTTTTATTTCACAGTAGTATTTATGTTTGTCTGCAGGTCTCTCTGCTTCAGCTCATGGTATAAACAGTACCTGTCAAAAGGTTTGGACACGCCCCCTTTTTGCTCTATTGTCTTCATACAGATGGACTTTGTAGTTCTATAATTCCAGACTGGAGTCCATCTGTGTTCTGGTTGCTTTATCCACCGCAGAATGTAATGTTTAGGCTCGGGGGGACGTGTCACTATGACAACGCGCCTTTAATGGACCATCAGAACGGCAGCTTAGATGTTTACACCCCTGTGAACGTCGTGGGACCAGCTTTTAAATTTAAATTTAAATTTTATGTTAACCAAATCTGTTCACATAAGAACTTATTGTTGGAAACAATCGTAATAAAATATTACTAATTATAAACGGCGTGTTTGTTTCTTATACTAAGACGCCTGTGGTTTTGTGTGTGTGTGTGTGTGTGTGTGTGTTTATTAGTGTTGCAGCTACAGCCTGAAGAGGACACCTGTCCATCGCAGGGCGGACACGGAACCTGTCAAACGTTTGGAAAACACCTCCTGTAGTCCTCCAGGTCCACTCTGTAGTCCGTCTGTGTGTGTTCTACAGTACATACTGTGTACTCTGTTCTCTAACACTCAGAACCCCAATAGTACCACCACAGAGCAGGGCTTATTGGGTTGGGTGGGTGCATTGAGTCCTATCCCAGCAGTGTGACTGAGGTGTTTAAATGAACCTCCAGCAGCACTGCTGCACTAGAACCCCCTCAGCGCATCAGTGTCACTGCAGAACCCACCATCAACAATCCACCACCCATCCATTATCTTCTGCTTTATCCTCCATTAGGGTCGGGGGTGGTGGTGGTGGGGGGGGGGTTCCAATGCCCATCCAGGGGAGAATGTTTCGGGCGCTGGGCAGATACACCCAGGACAGGGGGCAATCCATCACTGGGCACACACTTCCACAGGCACACTCTATATGGGGCAATTTGGAGAATTAATTTCACCTTCATCCATGCTTTTGGATTGTGGGACGAAACCGGAGAACCCGGAGGAAACCCACACAGACACGTGGAGAACATGCAAACTTCACCCAGATCGGGATTCGAACCGGGAATCCCCAGCGCTGAGAGGAGAACATGCTAAAGCACTAAGCCACCGTGCCGCCCCCATCAACATTTCGCCCCCCAAATTCTGTGATGCTCCTGAGAACCAACAGGGGCCGAACAACAACACAGATGGACTACAGGCTGCATGTATAGAACTACAAAGTCCATCTCTATGGTAAGAGGAGGAGATAGAGAAAAGGGGCGTGGCCTAACTTTTGATTGGTACCGCTTTGCAATTAGTTGTCTCTTAACTAAACTGGCTTCACCTGGGTAATAAAAGCGTCACGTGACCTTGACATACCCACAGCCCGGCAGACGCAAACGTTTCAATGTCTAAGAAAACCAAACGTCGTCCTAACGTTGCGACAACAGTCTGAATTGATTGTGGAAATTGTAGAAGTACGACGTCGGTGAGCGGAGCTGAGAACATGGAGAATTAAGGTGGAGCAAAAAAAAGAGGGCGTGTCCAAACTTTTGCCATTGCAACCGAATGTTACCGAACTAATTAATTAATTATTAATTCATTAGCATTAGTTCTAAAGGTTTAAAGTGCACTTTTCGAAGGCCGTTGACCAGAGAGTCTGAATCCATGATCGAGACGCCCTCTAAAAAAGAAAATCGAAACTGTGATGTCATAACTGTGATGTCATAACTGGTGAGTTGTGGAGTCTGATTGGAGTTTTATTGTTTCTTCTCCTTCCTCAGTTTTGAAGTGCATGACTGAGGCCTGCCCCAGGATGGAGCACCAGGACGTCCTCCTTCAATTTAAGGTGAATCATGACGAGTCGTTTCTATTAACTGACCACTAGATGGCGGTGGAAGGTCGTCGATTTGAACGCTTGATTTAAATCAGAATACTTTATTAATACAAGGGGTAAATAATAAAAAAATATAATAAAATGAAATAATAATAATAAAATGAAATGATCAAATAAAATATAATAATAAAAATTATAAAGGCGGCTTAGTGTTTAGCATGTTCGCCTCTCAGCGCTAGGGATTCCCGGTTCGAATCCCCATCTGGGTGGAGTTTCCATGTTCTCCCCGTGTCTGCGTGGGTTTCCTCCGGGTTCTCCGGTTTCCTCCCACAGTCCAAAAACATGAAACAAGTTAATTGAGTTCTCAAAATTGCCCCATATAGAGTGTGTGTGTGTGAGTGAGTGTGTGCCCAGCGATGGATTGGCGCCCTGTCCTGGGTGTATCTGCCCAGCGCCCGACACGTTCTCCCCTGGATGGGCATGGGGAACCCCACCGCGACCCTAATAGAGGATAAAGCAGGAGATAATGAATGAATGAATGAATGAATGAAAAATTATAAAGTGGCAATTTTATGGGCTTAATAAAGAAAAAAATATATATATAGGCCATTTAACATTTATTAATTTATTAAATGTGTTATATATTCCATAAGGTGGCATGGTGGTTTAGTGGTTGGCATGTTCTCTCAACACTAGGGATTCCCGGTTCGAATCCCCATCTGGGTGGAGTTTCCATGTTCTCCCCGTGTCTGCGTGGGTTTCCTCCGGGTTCTCCGGTTTCCTCCCACAGTCCAAAAACATGGTGGAAGTAAATTGAGTTCTCCAAATTGCCCCATATTGAGTGTGTATGTGTGAGTGAGTGTGTGCCCAGTGATAGGTTGGCACCCTGTCCTGGATCTATCTGCCCAGCACCCGAGACGTTCTCCCCTGGATGGGCATGGGGAACCCCACCACGACCCTAATAGAGGACAAAGCGGGAGATGAATGAATGAATATATTCCATAAAATATATATTACATGTAAAGTTTATTTTTGTTCTTTATTTATTTCTTTGTTATTTCTAGATCAGTAAATACGTGTGTATGTGTCTGTTTAAAATGGAGATTTGTGTACTCGATGTTTTATGTTTTGTATCTATTTTTTAATTTTTTTATTGAACCTTTATTTAACCAGGCAAATCATTAAGAACAAATTTTTATTTACAATGACAGCCTGACAAAAAAAATAATAATACAGCACACAAACAACACTATAAAACAACAAAAACAACAATAACATTATAAAGTGTTATGTTAAATATATTGGGTACACCCAGAACACCCGGTTCTGGTCGACGGTCCGTCGGTGCTATATACCATATGCCAAGACATTCCATGTCATTTACAAAGCCTTTAATCTAAAGCGACCCACACTTAACCTGATCCGCGTGCCGAGTCGGTGCAGCAAATCTGCAGCAACAAGCTTTAGGAGCCTTGTTTAAAGCCCCCCATGGAAACTTTAGAACCCTGACCCCTCAGATTATCAGTCCAACACCCTCATCAAGAAAAATAATGTACGATCATTAAAAGCTTCTGAAATCCATTCATTCATTCATTATCTTCTGCTTTATCCTCTATTAGGGTCGCGGTGGGGTTCCCCATGCCCATCCAGGGGAGAACGTCTCGGGCACTGGGCAGATAGACCCAGGACAGGGCGCCAATCCATCGCTGGACACACACTCACTCACACATACACACTCTATATGGGGCAATTTTGAGAATTCAATTAACTTGATCCATGTTTTTGGACTGTGGGAGGAAACCGGAGAACCCGGAGGAAACCCACGCAGACATGGGGAGAACATGGAAACTCCACCCAGATGGGGATTCGAATCCCTAGCGCTGAGAGGTGAACGTGCTAAACCACTAAGCCACCGTGCTGCCGCTTCTGAAATCATTAACTTTTTTATCGTTTGCTTAATCCTCAATCCCTATTTGGGAATAGGGTCATAAGGGGTGGGGTGGGGTGGGGGTTCTCCATGTCCATCCAGGGGAGAACGTTTCGGGCGCTGGGCAGATAGACCCAGGACAGGACGCCAATCTATCGCTGGACACACACACACTCTATATGGGGCAATTTAGAGTATTCGACTTGACTTGCCTTGAACCCGTGTTGTTTGGACTGTGGGAGGAAAGCGGAGAACATGCACAGTCCACCCAGATTGGGATTCGAACCTGGATGGCCCAGCACAGTTTGAGAGGAGAACATGCCAACCTCTAAGCCACCGTGCCGCCCGCTCTGGAACTCAAACTAGAGCGCAGTTGTCTGAAAAACAGAACCGGGCCTTCCCCAAACTGTTGCCACACAGTTGGATTAAACACATTCATCTCGATGATCAAGGGGTGCGTCCATATTTGCCCCTCTGCCCCGCTCTGATTTGTGGTCACGTGACCCGGGTGGCCGTGCGTCACTCGAGGACGCTCTGCTCGGCGTGAGACGAGTTCCTGTAATCATGTGCTGGCTGAGCCGGAGGCTCGCGGCCTGGACGTCCACCTGCTGGCTTTTCAAAGCGAGCAGCTGCGGTCCTGGCAGCGCCGGGCGCGAGCTGCTGAAGCGTCAGTGAAGGATGCCGCCCTCGCGGGCTAATGGTGGGAGATGTGCTCACGCCAGCACCGCTTGGCACCGGCGCCAGATGTACCAGAAAGCCTGAATGGTGGAACAGGTGGGGTTTAAATAGGACGATGCTGCGGCCGCTTATTAACGCAATAAGAAAACACCTGCAGGTCCGTTCTGGACCGAGGAAACGGGTTCGGGTCCCGTTAAAAGTCCCATGATGTGCTGAAGAGAATGTGTTATTAAATTAAATTACTCTTGCGTTTCATTCATTTCGCAGATAAGAATATTAAAGATGTTTCCAATATTTAGCGGCGCTCTGACTTTGGCGGGTTGCTATTTTCACGGTGCAGCCACCTGGACTCGATGAGGTTCTCCATGAGGTTCCTGTGAATGGAGACCCCACAGTATGGTGTGTCCTATGGATCTGTGTCCTCTGTCCAAATGCAGTCAGGTTTAATAGCGTCCCGTCGGTCTCGGCGTTCCGTGACGTTGGACACGCGGTGGCGCCTGTGTTGATGATCCACCACCCAACCAGAGAGCCACCCATGTCTGACTGTCCATGTCTGGAGAGGGGTGTTTTCAGTGGGCGGGGCGTCTGGGTTTCAAGCCATACGACGGAAATGGACCTGAAACGGCCACGCCCATCGGAGAGATATATTCACACGCAGCGTTGCTATTTAAATTACACAGGAGGAAGACGGGAAAGTAAGATGGGGTCATTCATGGGTGTGTTTTGGTCGTAACGTACAATAAACCTGCAATCAGTCTGTCCCTCTCCGTTCGCTTTCAGATCCAGGTGGCGCTCTGACTTTGGCGGGTTGCTATTTTCACGTTGCAGCTAGCTGGACTCGATGAGGTTCTCCATGAGGTTCCTGTGAATGGAGACCCCACAGTATGGAGTGTCCTATGGATCTGTGTCCTCTGTCCAAATGCAGTCAGGTTTAATAGCGTCCCGTCGGTCTCGGCGTCCCGTGGCGTTGGACACGCGGTGGCGCCTGTGTTGATGATCCACCACCCAACCAGAGAGCCACCCACGTCTGACCGTCCACGTCTGGAGAGGGGGACGTCTGTTTTCAGTGGGCGGGGCATCTGGGTTTAAAGCCATACGACGGAAATGGACCTGAGACGGCCACGCCCATCGGGGAGATATATTCACACGCAGCGTTGCCATTTAAACCACTTTTTTACAATCGTACATCGTCACGAAGCAGCTTTACAGAGTTCTAAACCTTTAAACCCCCAAAGAGCAAGGCCAAGAGACAGCGGCAAGACAAAACTCCCTGTTCTGTTGATATTTTAAGGAGGAAACCTTGTGAGGACCGAGGCTCAGTGGGGGACTCCTCCTCCTCGAGCATCAACAGTGTAGGACAGCCATGTACAGATGGTGTGGTGGTCATGTGACCCGTATTTAACAATTGTAAAACTCTATAAGTCCATCGAGGGCGTCCTGCAGGACCGCCGGTCCAATAGAAATCCAGGTTCCGTCAGTAATCGCCGTAGAACCAATGGATGAAGAGCTGACCACGCCTCCAGGAAATGAGGCCACGCCTCTAAAGAACCGGACGTGAAGAGCCGTTAGAGTTAATAAAGCAGAGTGATTAATTACTAACCAGAGTTTGATCGACACGGCGCATCATGTGACTCAGCAGGACGTCATCGTACGGATCTGTGTGGACGGCTCTGCTGACTGAAGCGTAAATGTGACGACTTGGCTTCGTGTCTCCGTCTCTGATGTCCTGATAACCCCACGTGATGGCGTCCATCCTGGCAAAACGGCCTCGTTTCAGCCGGCCTTCGGCTCCCTGGAGGTTCATGCAAGACCCCCCTATTGGCCACGATGTCCTTCTTGTATCAGAGCTGATACTCCTTTGTCGGGGTGGAAATCTCAGATGACATATTGGTGAGCGTCCCCGCTCCAGGCCTTTGGCTCACGTCCCGAAATACTGCCGTCGCGGCTTCTAAAGTGGGTCAGAGCAGCGCCGCGAGGAACGCCGGGGCTCGGCGGGACACAGCGAGGTGCATGACGGGTTCTGTGCCCTCTAGCTGTGGGGACTGATAGTCTGTCTGGACAAGCAGTATCGCTGAAGCATGAACCGTGAGGACGGCGGGGCTCCTAAAATGTCAGTCAATATGCCATTTAGTTCTATATATTATATTTCTTTATATATATATATATATATATATATATATATATATATATATATATATATATATATATATATATATATATATATATATATAGGGCGGCACGGTGGCTTAGTGGTTAGCACGCCTCTCAGCGCTAGGGATTCCCGGTTCGAATCCCCATCTGGGTGGAGTTTCCATGTCCTCCCCGTGTCTGCGTGGGTTTCCTCCGGGTTCTCCGGTTTCCTCCCACAGTCCAAAAACATGGATAAAGTTAATTGAATTCTTCAAAAAATTGCCCCCTATAGAGTGTGTCTGTGTGAGTGAGTGTGTGCCCAGCGATGGATTGGCGCCCTGTCCTGGGTCTATCTGCCCAGCGCCCGAAACGTTCTCCCCTGGATGGACATGGGGAACCCCACCGCGACCCTAATAGAGGATAAAGCGGGAGATAATGAATGAATGAATATATATATATTTCATATTAGATACCATCCGTCCATTATCTTCAGCTTTGTCCTATATTAGGGTCGCAGTGGGGGTCCCCATGTCCATCCAGGGGAGAACGTTTCAGGCGCTGGGCAGATAGACCCAGGACAGGACGCCAATCTTTCACTGGACACACACACACTCTATATGGGGCAATTTGGAGAACTCAATTGACCTTGATCCATGTTTTTTTGGGCTGTGGGAGGAAACCGGAGAACCTGGAGGAAACCCACGTAGACACGGGGAGAACATGCAAACTCCACCCAGATCGGGATTCGAACCGGGATCGTTTATTTTTGCTGAATTAAAAATATTATTATTAACCCTAACGTTTCATTCCCGACTTTGTAGTTCTATAATTGCAGTCTGTAGTCCATCTGTGTTGTGTGTTGTTCGCCCCCTGTTGGTTCTCAGGAGCATCACAGAACAGGTATCATTTGGGTGGTGGATTGTTGATGGTGGGTTCTGCAGTGACACTGATGCGCTGAGGGGGTTCTAGTGCAGCAGTGCTGCTGGAGGTTCATTTAAACACCTCAGTCACACTGCTGGGATAGGACTCAATGCACCCACCAAACCCAATAAGCCCTGCTCTGTGGTGGTACTATTGGGGTTCTGAGTGTTAGAGAACAGAGTACACAGTATGTACTGTAGAACACACACAGATGGACTACAGAGTGGACCTGGAGGACTACAAAGTCCAGCTTATGGACATGTACAGTGTATTTATTACCCGGAATATCAACAAAAGAGAGTATTTTTGTTAGTACTCAATCTTCTCTGTAAGTCTGTAACAGAATTGGATGCTTTTTTAAAAATTTTTTTTGACGTTACCGATGTTGACCACCAGAGGTCAGACTTCCATTCTTATAGCCGTATCCTCAGCGACCGAAGGCCCTTTATGTATGAAGTACACACACGTAATTAGTCTGAAGGTAAAGACTGATGTAAATTCACCCCCGCTCCCGCCCCCGCTGACCTGCCCATGAGTGATGGATGAATGAGGCCCCTGGCTTTGAGGGGCCCGTCTCCACCTCCGTGAGTTACGGTCGGAGAACCAGGTGGCGGCGAGAAAGCTAAACGTTCCGAGGCGGTTCCCATTTTTCTTCGGCTTGGCTCCTTTCTTCTGCGCCAGATTATCTCGCCGCCGTGCGCAATCAACATTTCGGAGGGCTATTGACGTTCCTCGTGTGTCCCCCCCAGCTGGCGGCTGCTGATAAGAGTTTTACCGGGGCTGATGGGTAATGGTCTCGAGGTGGTAACAAGCAGGGGCGTAATGTATTCGGTGGGAGAAGTGGGAGAGGGCCCTACTGTGAAAACACGTTCTGCAATCAGCTTACAGACACTGGGGGGGGGGGGGGGGTAAGAAATGTTGGGAAATCGCCTTCATGATGGCAGAGAAACAAGATGGCTGCTTTGCGGAGACAGAAAAGCAAAACGGTGGGAATGCGACATGGCGCTAAATGAGAACGTTCCCTCCCGTCTCCACGCCGTCAGCCCCGCCCTCCGTAGGCCTCCACGAATCCGCCGGGCCGGAACGGCCACGTCACGGACGAGAGACGAGTCCCGAACCCGGAACTCGAGGTGAATTCGCGGCACGTTTCTCGAGGCTCGTCACGTCCCCCCCACCCCACACCCCCCCACCCCCCGACTCGGTTCTTTTCCACTACGTGAGGAGCTTATTACCCGCCTCGTCACGAGATCCGCCTCGGAAAGGTTCTGCGCATCCGGAGGAACCGCCGCCGTTATTTCTGATGTCGTTTCTCGGTCTGTTTGGTACTAAGCAACCCCCCCTCCCTCCCCCCCCAAAACCCCCCCCCCAAAACACAAACAAAAAGAAGTGGTGGGGTCGTTTTCCGCCCTCGAGGGTTTAATGAGCGGGAAAATGGGAACCAAACCACGGTATTGGTGGCACGGTGGCTTAGTGTTTAGCACGTTCTCCTCTCAGCACTAGGGATTCCCGGTTTGAATCCCCATCTGGGTGGAGTTTCCATGTTCTCCCCGTGTCTGCGTGGGTTTCCTCTGGGTTCTCCGGTTTCCTCTCACAGTCCTAAAACATGGATCAAGTTA
>JAFMOD010000923.1:41084-64226 GCA_019802435.1 Corydoras maculifer
GCCCACTGAAAACCCCCTCTCCAGACATGGGTGGCTCTCTGGTTGGGTTCAGGTCGCTGCACCGCTCAAATAGCAACCCGCCAAAGTCAGAGCGCCACCTGGATCTTAAAGGGATCGGTGAGGGACACGCTGACTGGTTTATTGTACGTTACGTCCAAAACACACCCATGAATGACGTCATCACGACAGCAAAGACACACTGACACGCCCTTAATTAAGCTGCAGAGACCATGGACACCAACTTACTTTCCCGCCTTCCTCCTGCGTGGTTTAAATAGCAACGCTGCGTTTGAATATATCTCCCCAATGGGCGTGGCCATCTCAGGTCCATTTCCGGCGTATGGCTTTAAACCCAGAAGCCCCGCCCACTGAAGTCAGACGTGGGTGGCTTTCTGGTTGGGTGGTGGATCATCAACACGGGCGCCACCGCGTGTCCAACGCCACGGAACGCCGAGACCGACGGGACGCTATTAAACCTGACTGCATTTGGACAGAGGACACAGATCCATAGAACACACCATACTGTGGGGTCAACATTCACAGGAACCAGGAGTCCAGCTATCTGCACAGTGAAAATAGCAACCCGCCAAAGTCAGAGCGCCATGGATCTTATAAGTAACGCTGCGTGATGGTTCTTTGCGCATTACTTTTCCCGTCAAGCTGTTTGTTGCACCGTCGACACCTGGCTTAAGGCCGATTTGGAGTTTGCCCTACGAATGTCCTTTCTGTTGATAGTTGGCATGTTCTCCACATGCCTATATGCGATTCCTCTGGAAACATTAGTTTTCTTTTGCGTAAATGAAAATATGAAGATATTTTGAGGCAGCATGTTGGTGCAATGGTTAGAGCTGGGACCAACACATGTCCTTCCTCTGTAAAGTTGGCATGTTCTCCTCATGTCTGCATATGGGTTTTTCAGGATAACCTTTTTAGGTTTTTGTTTTTCTCTTCAAGATATGAAAGTCATGATGTAATTATGAGAATCGAATCATGACTTGTGTGCGTTTTCTTGTCGTTATGATGGCAAGGACACGCCGACACGCCCTGAATTCAGCTGCACGGTTCACGGTTGGCTAAAATAAGGCCTATTTTATATATATATAAAAATCATAGTCTAAATTTATATTGTAACAAAGATACATTTGGTCACCATTGTGCTCCGGGTCCATTTTTTAAAAAGGCCGTGGTGATGATATTATTATTTTTATCTCTTCATACGAAACCGTTCCTTGATTCATAGCACTTCATCCGGTCCGGCTTTAAAACACAGCTCCGACCTCGGCGAAGGCGTCGGTCGAGTGTCGTGAAAATCATTTGCAGAAGTCTGACCTTCAGGGTTAATGATTTCAATTGCCATCCATTTTAAATAGTGTTTTTAAAGGGTGATTTTGTAAAAGGACGTCGGCGTCTGGCTGTCCTAATCTACCCTTCATGGAGATGAGCTCCCCAGGGAGACACACTAATCATTATGGCCGTCTGTTCCGCCTCACAAAACACTCACTATAGTTATTATCTGTTGCAGTCCATCATCTCCAGACTGGAAAAAAATAATGGCGCGATAAATTCTCTATTTAGGTCGATTATCCTCCAATCCATGTACATACTGTATACAACCCCTGCCAAGTGAGGTATCGACCCAACGCCCCTTCTGACAGCTAATCAGCGATGCAAAAATAGAAACCACAACAGAAAATATCTATCTATCTATTTATATCATTACATAACATATCTTCTTACTGTATCCTACTGTATCCTCTTAGTGTATACATGGACTTTGTAGTTCTACAATAACATTCTGTAGTCCATTTGGTTCTCTACATACCTTGTTAGTCCTCTGATATGCTTGTGTGTGTGTGTATATGTGTATCTATCTATCTATCTATCTATCTATCTATCTATCTATCTATCTATCTATCTATCTATCTATCTATATATATATATATATATATATATATATATATATATATATATATATATATATATATATATATATATATTTTTTTTTTCTTTCATTCATTCTCTCCCGCTTTGTTCTCCATTAGGGTCGCGGTGGGGTTCCCCATGCCCATCCAGGGGAGAACGTCTCGGGCGCTGGGCAGATAGCCCCAGGACAGGGCGCCAATCCATCGCTGGGCACACACTCACTCACACACACACTCTTTATGGGGCAATTTGGAAAACTCAATTGACTTGATCCATGTTTTTGGACTGTGGGAGGAAACCGGAGAACCCGGAGGAAACCCACGCGGACACGGGGAGAACATGGAAACTCCACCCAGATGGGGATTCGAACCGGGAATCCCTAGCGCTGAGAGGCGAATGTGCTAACCACTAAGCCACCGTGCCGCATATATATATATATATATGTATATGTGTGTGTATATTAGTAGCATTTATAGTTAATGTTTGTAAGTCTTCACAAAACGAATGAAAGTCCATATGAAGTCCTCACCATGCACTCAATATTGTGTGTGTAGATCAGATAAACATGACATCGTGGGTACCAGAACATCTACAACACGATGACTCTTTGAGAGTGTGTGCTTTTGTTGGATTATGGTTAGTGTAAGGTTATGGTTAACGTTTGTGTAATTCTTTACAAAATGAATAGTGTTCTATTTAAAGTTCTCACAAAGCATCAGCAGTGTGTGTGTGTGTGTGTGTGTGTGTGTGTGTGTGTGTGTGTGTGTGTGTGTGTGTGTTGTCCATATAAGGACACCAAGTGTGTAAATAATGGAGATATTGAGACGTTATAAAAGGCCATCTGCTGGATTGAGCTAATGATACAGTCCACTGAAGCGAAGAAACGCACAATGAAACATTTGCATTTAATTACAAAAACCACGTGACCTCATTTAAACAAAGTTTCATTTTATTTCAAATAAATAGCTTTAATTTCATCAGCTACTTTACTTTTTATGAACTCACAGTTTGAAGGACGTGAGGTGTTTTAAGCTGATTTTAAACAAATTTTCGTAAAGCACTACGGTACGAGAGGGCGTGACATTATTGTGAATAAATCACGGGAAGAGGTGTTATTAGTCTGGACACATAGCGGCGTACAGATACACCTCTATCCATGGGATTTATTCACAATAATACACAAACTCGAGTGCCTTATATAATAAATAAATATATTATTATTAGTATATAAAATATAATAAATGATTTTGTTGAAAACTAAATAATCTAGACTTCCACGACAGTAATCTAGCCCAGTTTTTAAAGTGAACTTTGATTGCTGAGTAACAGGATTCCAATTTCTCTAACAATATAATACTAGCCATCTAGTGGTGAAATTACAGAACACAGTCTCTAAAAACAGTGTAACAGGTTTAGTGCTGATCTGTTTATATTAATCTCTATTTAATGATCTAAAATAATGTATTGTATATCACGTATTGATACCAATGTGAAGCGCTCAGTGGTGTGTGTTATTGGTAATAATGTCACAGCTGGATAAACAGCTCAGCCAATCAGATTTAAGGAGCAGTACTAAGTTTATATATATTTCAATTTGGTCATTTAGCAGACGCTTTTATCCAACGGACTTACAAATATCATAACTTGATACAGCGCCCCCTGGAGCAATGAGGTCTAAGGGCCTTGTTACAGTAGCCATATCCTTCAGATTGACAGCCCAACACCCTAAACACTGAGCTACTGCTCCCTCTACCACACCCTCAGGTACTACACCTTAATAATGGGTGTTTACTACATATGAGAAGGTTCTAGATTTTGATGATGCGATGATAATGTTCCAACAAATAATCACGATACTGCATTTATTAAGTATCTATTAACTTTACCAAATCACCGGAACAATGTTTCACATGTTTCTTAATTATTTAATGATTTATTTACCTTCATTTATAGTTAACATTTAACAAAAAACACAACGCAGGGCTTTGGCTGAATATTAACACAAAATATTCTTTATAAGAAAAAAAATATTAAAATTCTTATGAAAAATATCAAAAAGTCCATTTTATTCATATCTATTCATAAAAAAAAACTTTATATATAAAAACTTTTTTTCCCTGTAAGCAAAAGTGTGTTGCAAGTGTAAGTTAATTTTTGTTTCTTGCGAGTTGCATCACATGACCTTGACATTTGCCTTATGAATGTTGCCATGACGATGTGAAGGCGCTTTTACGATAAATGAATTTTAATGTTTCTAATCGTGATTAATTGCAAAAACGATTTATTGGTTCGTCCTCGTCCCTTTCCATCTTAAAGTTCTGTGTTTTATTTCAATTGAAAGCACATGAAGCTGGATAATGATGCGCTGATTCAGGCACCAAAAAAAACTAGAAGTCGTCACGTTGTCGCCGTTGAGACTTCAAACAAAACTGTTTGTCCTGATTTGCTTGGATTGCGTCACGTCTTTGTTCTGGGTGTCGCCTCAGCGCTACGGCGGTCACCAGATGCTCACCAAAATGTTTACTTGAACTTTGACGGCAGCATCGGTTTGGCTCTGTCGGGGGATGTGGACATGTCCCTGGTTTTGGGGCTTTGGATGCTGATTGGCAGATACCCAGGATAGGGGAGCAATCTATCACTGGGCACACCCAACTCTATATGGGGCAATTTGGAGACCTCAATTGACTTGATCCATGTTTTTGGACTGTGGGAGGAAACTGGAGAACCCGGAGGAAACCCACGCGGACACGGGGAGAACATGGAAAATCCACCCAGATTGGGATTCGAACTGGGAATCCCTAGCGCTGAGAGGAGAACATGCCAACCACTAAGCCACCGTGCCGCCCACAAGGAGAACAATAACATTAAATATACTGACATCTTTATATCACACCCACAGAAGCTATTGGACATCACATCACATCACATCACCGAACCAACAGACTATTCTACGGCCTTCCGGCAGTGTCGTTTAAATAGCAACGCTGCGTGTGAATACATCTACACCGATGCGTGTGGTAGTGGGGAAGGCCCTCTTTTTAACCTCTCTTTTTGTGTAGGTTGTTTTCAGTCTGCGGTGCACCTGGGTTTAAAGCCATGTGCCAGAAATATACCCGAACACACCCCATTTCGAGATGGCCACGCCCATCGGGGGAGATGTATAGATATAGCAGTAGATGGAGAAAGTTGAGTCACTGTAATCGAGTAGCTTACAGAATTTAACACGGTGCATCGTGTGACTCCAACACTGCTAACTAGAGCAGCGTGACTAAAAGAGGGAGATCCTGCAGGTTACTGAGTCAAGAGGGCTCCCTGGAACATCTCAGAACCACGTTCTTTAGGTGTGGGTTCTGAGTAAAGTGTTGAAACACCAGCACCGATTGGTCATATTTTTCCCTTTAAATAGCGAAACAAATTAAATATATGTTAAAATAAAGCCTTTATTTCAAACTAAACAAGAGCCAATGAATAATCCAGTCACTCTATATCGAATGGACAATTGCGAGGGAGCGAGCTCAGTGGTTTGGTTTTGAGGTTCTCAATCTGAATGCACAAGGGGCCACTCTGGGTCCAGAGTGGCCCCTTGTGCAAGACCCTCATCATTAACCCTCGTCATTCCAGCGGGAGCTGACCCTGTACTCCGACCTCAACCATCAAGTTGGGATGTTTGTAAATTGCCCTATTAGTTAAATGGAATATTACCCCAAAAACCATTATAAGACCAATGAGATACCCTTTGCGGCTCCTAACCCCCCCACCCAATCCCCCAACGTGGTCGTTACAGCCGACAGGGGTGGTTTCCACCACCATTTATTAGGCATCCGAGCGGGAAATGAGGTCTTTTCGCGCTCGGCAGCCCAAGTCTGAAGATCCAGATGAGGGGGCAGCGTATGAAAGGCTGCCTGTCGATGAAGTGTGAAGCAAACCTCCACCATGTTGGCGAGTGGAGGGGGGCGGTTAAATAGCTCCCTCAGAAGATCCAGATTGGTATGGCTTCATCCACGTGGCTATTGATTTGGATATGATCTCCCCATCGGCAGCTGATGGACGAGGCCTCCGCGAGGCGGAGAGATGATGACCATCCTTTATGTAACGGGGGAAAGTGAGAATTGGAGAACCGAAAAGCAAGTGTGAAAGCCAAAACCCAGAAGGAGAGACGGGAGCCTGTGGGGCTCCGCGGGAGCCTCGGACTCAGCCGGGGAAGTGGAGACGCGGCCATGAATATTTCAAGTTTTTCGAGTCAAGCCAACTCACGACGATTCCTCCGGTGAGGAACAAGGGGACGCGGGACCTGCGAGGAACCGGCTCGCAGGGAACCCACTCGCCGGGCGGCTGGAAATGACTATTGAGTGGCGCGT
Source organism: Corydoras maculifer (assembly GCA_019802435.1). Taxonomy (NCBI): domain Eukaryota; kingdom Metazoa; phylum Chordata; class Actinopteri; order Siluriformes; family Callichthyidae; genus Corydoras; species Corydoras maculifer. Next base: position 47,366 of record JAFMOD010000923.1, read on the forward strand.
TGAATCAATACCTTGCTTGATGCAGCACGTCAATTGGGTGGAGGGGGTTGGAGGAGGTGCACAAGGTCGATTTTACTCCAAACATCCACACTCCACCATGTATGAGGCCTATCCCGGTTCTACTCGTGTCTAAAGGTGTGATTGTCCACTATACAACCACAAACCTAAATTCCATTATTTATTCATTTATTTTCCAATAGGAGGTGAGGAGAGGAGTTGGGGGTGGGGGTGGGGGGTTGTAAGTGCACCACAGACAGCCTCCACCTCAACCCCTTGGAACCACCTGGAGATACATCACATTACATTAGGTTTGGTCCAAAGCGACTTACAAGTATCCCAACTTGATTGGCGGTTGGAGCGCAGGGTTGGTACAGCATCCCTGGAACAATGAGGTTGTATGGGTCTTGCTCAAGAACTCACATTGGTTAACACATTCAATGGACCTGGGATTTGAACCCACACCTTCAGATAGGTAGCCTAACACCCGAAACACTGAGCTACCATGCCACAATGAAGCCTCAACACAGAGACCGTACACCAGGGATGTCAAAAAGCTTCTGGTGGTCGAATAAATTGGTGGGTAGCCCTGTATATGGTGGCCAGGGAGCAATTGAGTCGATTAGGTGCCTTGCCCAAGGGCATTTCAGCCAAAGCACTTGATGGGACCAGTAATTGATCCAGAGACCATAAGGTTGGAAGGTGGGTTCCTTAACCACAAGCCTGTATCTCAATGCTTTTATGTATCTACTACACGTTGGGTTCTGTCTTACACCCTGAGCAAGGCACCCTGTGAGGGCTGATGTCTGCCACAGTACCCTCTCCCAACCACTGCCCCGCCTCCAATTTGGTTTAGCATATTTAATAAACCTGGGATTTGAACCCACAACCTTCAGATTGACAGCCCAACACCTAAACCACTGAGCTACCATTGAGTGAAGTGAACACACGTGACCGGATGGGTAGGTAGCCCTGTATACGGCGCCGAGTGAGCAACCGAGTTGATTAGATGCCTTGGCCAAGGGCACTTCAGCACTTAGTACTTGTTGGGATTCTTGGGAACTTCAGCAAGAATACAGCTTGGGACCCTTGGGCACTTCAGCAATAGTACTTGTTGGGACCCTTGGGTATTTCAGCAATAGTACTTGTTGGTATTCTTGGGCACTTAACCAAGAGTACTTGTTGGTATTCTTGGGCACTTAACCAAGAGTACTTGTTGGTATTCTTGGGCATTTCAGCAATGGCACTTGTTGGGACCCTTGGGCATTTCAGCAATAGTACTTGTTGGGACCCTTGGGTATTTCAGCAATAGTACTTCTTGGGACCCTTGGGCATTTCAGCAATGGTACTTGTTGGGACCCTTGGGCACTAAACCAAGAGTACTTGTTGGTATTCTTGGGCACTTCAGCAATAGTACTTGTTGGGACCCTTGGGTATTTCAGCAATGGTACTTGTTGGGACCCTTGAGCACTTAACCAAGAGTACTTGTTGGGATTCTTGGGAACTTCAGCAATAGTACTTCTTGGGACCCTTGGGCATTTCAGCAATACTACTTGTTGGGACCCTTGGGCACTTCAGCAAGAGTACTTGTTGGGACCCTTGGGCACTTCAGCAAGAGTACTTGTTGGGACCCTTAGGCATTTCAGCAGTAGTACTTGTTGGGGCCCTTGGGCAGTAGTACTTGTTGGGACCCTTGGACCCTTGAGCAATACTACTTGTTGGGACCCTTGGTCATTTCAGCAGTAGTACTTGTTGTGACCCTTGGGCCCTTGGGTAATACTACTTGTTGGGACCCTTGGGCACTTCAGCAAGAGTATTTGTTGGGACCCTTGGGCAGTAGTACTTGTTGAGACCCTTGGGCAGTACTTGTTGGGGCCCTTGGGCAGTAGTACTTGTTGGGACCCTGGGGTCTTTGGGCAGTACTACTTGTTGGGACCCTTGGGCACTTCAGCAAGAGTACTTGTTGGAACCAGGAATTGAACCTCTTTCTTAACCACAACCCATTATCTCATTGTTTTTGTGTATCTAGTAGACAGTGGGTCCTATCTTACACCCTGAGCACGGCACCCTGTGAGGGCTGATGTCTGCCCCAGTTGCCCCACCCCACCCCACCACTTCCCCGGCCTCCAATTTCGTTTAGCAGGTCTTACTTTCTCCCAGCGTTGCTAGAGAGGTGGGTCTTCAATTGGTATGTTCTTCCTTCCGTTTGTCAGACTACTCCAGCCCTGGAAAGCCGGCTTAGGTTACAGGTTCTTGCGTTGACGCTCTAATAAACTCACACAGCCAAATCTGATGACGAACAAGACAGTCGAAGCTCCCGTTCAGACAGAATCGAGCTCTTAATGTTAAAGTACACAATGCGCACCGTGTCGACTGTCCGGAGCGGCCCTTTTGAAGCTGGACCGAGTAACTGGAGACGTTCTTAATGCGACGGGGATTCGTATGACGCGTTAAAACGTACCGTATTTTCCGGACCATGAGGCGCACCGTACTGTAAGGCATAGTCTGAATTACGGGGTCTGTTTCTGTATTTGACCCACGTATAAGGCGCACCGTACTATAAGGCACAGTCTGAATTACGGGGTCTGTTTCTGTATTTGCCCCATGTATAAGGCGCACCGTACTATAAGGCGCAGTCTGAATTACAGGGTCTATTTCTGTATTTGCCCCACGTATAAGGCGCACCGTACTATAAGGCGCACCGTACTATAAGGTGCACCGTACTATAAGGTGCACCGTACTATAAGGCGCAGTCTGAATTAGGGACTCTATTTCTGTACGGTACTTATTCTGTACGGCAGCGTATTATAAGGCACTCGCTAAAACATACGATAAAAAGGAAAAGTAAAGGATGCAAAACGCTGATTTATAATTGAAGTTTATTCTACTACTTGACAAAACGCACCTTATTTTAATCCTCTCTTCTCCTACAAATCCATCAGTGTCCTCGTCTTCTGTGTCTGAATTAAAAAGCTGTCTCACTATCCAGCACTCTGGTGTCCCCCCTCATCGATGTCCGAGTCCGTCTGGTCTCCGGGCGGCTGTTCAGTAATGATGCCGGCTTTCTCGAAAGCTCGGTCAACGGTTACAGCAGAACCCTCAGCCCAGACATCCACAATCCATTCGCAGACGGTGGTGTAACTCGCCCCGCCGCCGCCTCCCGGGTTTTAGTAAACGTGTGTTCACCGTCCATTATCCATCGCTCCCACTCCGCCCGCGACTTTACTTTAAACGCCCCGTTTACACCAATGTCCAGCGGTCGCAGTTCTTTATTTAATCCTCCCGGAATGACGGCGAGCTGCGAATTAATTTCCGTTCGCACAACAACACTTTTATAGAATTTGGAACTCAGTCCACATATAAGGCGCACCGGATTATGAGGCGCACGTCTGGTTTCTGGGAAAATTTTAGGCTTTTAGGTGCGCCTTATAGTCCGTAATATACGGTATTATAAAAAAGTGTTGCATGCTTGTTGTGTTCTCTCTCGGGTCGTGTGAATGGGAGACCGTCAGAGGCGGAACCCTGAGGCCTTCTCTACGATCTAGTGTTACAGACTTTTATGAATAATGCATCGTAAGGGCCGGCGATCCGGCCACTGACAGGAAGCTGCTCGCTGTTCCTGTTCGGTTTCAGCTGATTGTTACAGAGTGATGTGAGGGGCCACACGGGCAGCAGCGTAGAGCTGGGGCAAACAGGTAAGGTTTTCATTTGTATTAAGACTTTTATTCTGGGTTAACAGGGGTACTTTAAAGTCACGGTACCCGGACACATGTTGGCTAGGTCTCGCCCCACTTACCATACAGATGGATGTTGTTGGTTCTCGGGAGCATCACAGAACAGGTATCATTTGGGTGGTGGATTGTTGATGGTGGGTTCTGCAGTGACACTGATGCACTGAGGGGGTTCTAGTGCAGCAGTGCTGCTGGAGGTTCATTTAAACACCTCAGTCACACTGCCTTTCTCTATGTACAGTATTAAAGTCTTTTTTCGCAATAAGTGGAGCAAAAAGGGGGCGTGTCCTAACTTTTGACTTGACTGGCACTGTGTACAGATGGACTGCAGTCTGTCAAAAGTTAGGACACGCCCCCTTTTTGCTCCACTTATTGTAAAGAAAGACTTTAATACTGTATATAGAGAAGGACATGGACTAAAATGTCCATCATTGCATTAAGTGAAACAAAAAGGGGGCGTGTCCAAACTCTTGACTGGCGCTGTGTACAGATGGACTGCAGTCTGAGTTTGGACACGCCCTCTTTTTGTTTTACTTAATGCAATGATGGACATTTTAGTCCATGTCCTTCTCTATATACAGTATTAAAGTCTTTTTTTACAATAAGTGGAGCAAAAAGGGGGCGTGTCCTAACTTTTGACCGACTGAATTCCATCTGTATGCAGTACCAGTCAAAAGTTTGGACACGCCCCCTTTTTGTTTTACTTAATGCAATGATGGACTTTGTAGTCCCATGTCCTTCTCTATATACAGTATTAAAGTCTTTACAATAAGTGGAGCAAAAAGGGGGCGTGTCCTAACTTTTGACAGACTGCATTCCATCTGTATGCGGTACCAGTCAAAAGTTTGGACACGCCCCCTTTTGTTTTACTTATTGCAATGATGGTCATTTTAGTCCATGTCCTTCGCTATATACAGTATTAAAGTCTTTCTTTACAATAAGTGGAGCAAAAAGGGGCGTGTCCTAACTTTTGACCGACTGCATTCCATCTGTATGCGGTACCAGTCAAAAGTTTGGACACGCCCCCTTTTGTTTTACTTATTGCAATGATGGTCATTTTAGTCCATGTCCTTCTCTATATACAGTATTAAAGTCTTTCTTTACAATAAGTGGAGCAAAAGGGGGCGTGTCCTAACTTTTGATCGACTGAATTCCATCTGTACATAGCGCCAGTCAAGAGTTTAGACACGCCCCCTTTTGTTTTACTTAATGCAATGATGGACATTTTAGTCCATGTCCTTCTTTATATACAGTATTAAAGTCTTTACAATAAGTGGAGCAAAAAGGGGGCGTGTCCTAACTTTTGACCGACTGCATTCCATCTGTATGCAGTACCAGTCAAAAGTTTGGACACGCCCCCTTTTTGTTTTACTTAATGCAATGATGGACATTTTAGTCCATGTCCTTTTCTATATACAGTATTAAAGTCTTTCTTTACAGTAAGTGGAGCAAAAAGGGGGCGTGTCCTAACTTTTGACCGACTGAATTCCATCTGTATGCAGTACCAGTCAAAAGTTTGAACACGCCCCCTTTTTGTTTTACTTAATGCAATGATGGACATTTTAGTCCATGTCCTTTTCTATATACAGTATTAAAGTCTTTCTTTACAGTAAGTGGAGCAAAAAGGGGGCGTGTCCTAACTTTTGACCGACTGAATTCCATCTGTATGCGGTACCAGTCAAAAGTTTGAACACGCCCCCTTTTGGTTTGACTAACCGTAAAGATGGACTTTGATAATGTATATAGAGAAAATTATGGACTACATTCTGTAAATGTAGAACTACAAAGTCCATCTACATGGTAAGTGGAGTGTACCTAATAAAGTGGCCATTGGGTGTAATTCAGTGAAGCATTTAAGGAGATCTAATGGAGATTTCCGATGGCCTAAGCGCCGACGGCGTGGTGTTAAAACGTCTACGTTGTTGGCGTGTCTCTGGTTTCCTCGGCTGCTTTGCATGTTCAGGCCAAACAGAGGCGTCAGCCTGCAGACGCGTCGCTTTCCTCTTTCTTTCCTCTTTCTTTGTTCACGGTCCTCGTTCCCTCCATCGTCTTCTGGTGGCTCTTTATGAGGGAGATAAAACGGCGAGGGCGTTTACGGTCGGAGAACGTGTCGGAGAACGTGTCCCGGACGTCGCCGAGCTTCATGGGTTGACATCCGGCAGGAGGACATGGATTTAGGCAGGACCAGGTAGGGCGCTCTCGTTCAGGTCGGGTTCATCCATCAGCGGCCGAGGTTTATGATGATGCGGGTGTGAACCGGACACGTCATGATACGACCTCGTGTTCGTCGCCGTTTGCATTTATAGATCATTAGCTGCAGCGTTTTAACTCCTGTCCTGTGCTTTGGTACCATTTGGAGGTTCTCGCTCTTTACATGAGTATTTTCTACTCTGTACTCTAATACATGTATGGAGCAGCTAAGATGAACCTTAATTGAGTTCAAGTTCAAGTTATTTATTTATATAGCGCTTTTTACATCAGTACATCGTCACAAAGCAGCTTTACAGAATGAAATGCCTTTAAACCCCCAAAGAGCAAGCCGAAGCGACAGTGGCAAGAGAAAACTCCCTTTTATGTTGTTATTCAAGGAAGAAACCTTGTGAGGACCAAGACTCAGTGGGGGACTCATCCTCCTTGAGCGGCCAGGCAGCAACAACAATGTAGGACAGCCATGTAGAGACATTTAACAAATGTAAAAACTAAAAACTAGAAAACTATATGTGAGTCCATTAGGGGGCGTCCTGCAGGACCGCCAGTCCAATTAATATTCAGGTTCCATCAGTGTTTGTCGGCAGAGCCATGGATGAAGATCTCCAGGAAGCCGGTCACACCTCAAAAGAAACAGACAGGGAAGGCAGTTAGAGCTGATAATAAAGCACGGCATTTAATTAATAAGTCATTTATTGACACAGTGCAGCATGTTGGTCCCACTGTAGGTTAAAACTCACGAGATACTATAGCTATACTGTAGACACTAGGTCCTTTCATTCATTCATTATCTCCCGCTTTATCCTCTATTAGGGTCGCGGTGGGGTTCCCCATGCCCATCCAGGGGAGAACGTCTCGGGCGCTGGGCAGATAGACCCAGGACAGGGCGCCAATCCATCGCTGGGAACACACTCACTCAGACAGACACACTCTATATGGGGCAATTTTAAGAATTCAATTAACTTGATCCATGTTTTTGGACTGTGGGAGGAAACCGGAGAACCCGGAGGAAACCCACACAGACACGGGGAGAACATGGAAACTCCACCCAGATGGGGATGCGAACCGAGAATCCCTAGCGCTGAGAGGAGAACGTGCTAAACCACTAAGCCACCGTGCTAGACATTAGGTCAATTTTTAAAATGGGTATTTCACAGTTTACAAGCTTTTTAGAAAACAAAGCTGTGTCCATCCATTATCTTCTGCTTAGTCCTCTATTAGGGTCACGGTGGGGTTCCCCATGCCCATCCAGGGGAGAACGTTTCGGGCGCTGGGCCGATACACCCAGGACAGGACGCCAATTTATCATTGGAGACACACCCACTCAGTCACACACACACACACACACTCTATATGGGGCAATTTGGAGAATTCAATTGCCCTTGATCCATGTTTTTGGACTGGGGGACGGGGACGGGGGGGTTCACCTGTGATGAGGATGGCACATGGTCAGAGTAATCCACATCCTTGATCCATGTTTTTGGACTGTGGGAGGAAAGCGGAGAACCCGGAGGAAACCCACTTGGAAACTGGGAGAACATGGAAATTCCACCTGGATTGGAATTGGAACTGGGAATCTGAAGCAATAAGAGGAGAACATGCCAATCAATACGTGGTTTTTTTTTTTTTTTTGATTTTGGGAACCTGATCACCTGATCAAGTAGCACGGTGGCTTAGTGGTTTAGCACGTTCTCCTCTCCAGCACTAGGGATTCCGGGTTCGAATCCCAATCTGGCTGGAGTTTCCATGTCCTCCCCGTGTCTGCGTGGGTTTCCTCCGGGTTCTCCGCTTTCCTCCCACAGTCCAAAAACATGGATCAAGGGCAATTGAATTCTTCAAATTGCCCCATATAGAGTGTGTATGTGTAAGTGAGTGTGTGTCCAGTGATAGATTGGCGTCCTGTCCTGGGTCTGTCTGCCCAGCGCCCGAAACATTCTCCCCTGGATGGGCATGAGGAACCCCCCCCCCCCCCCGTCCCTAATAGAGGATAAAGTGGAAGATGGATGGTCACCTGATCATTACACATTGATGTCCTGCTCTGTGGATGCTGCGTGGCCTCTTGGCACACTTGCCCAACCACTTGCTAAAACAGCGCCCTCTATAATGACAAAGTGACTTGACATGACTTGCACATGCAACATGGCCTAAAATCAGCATTCCAATTCATTCCCAAAGCGTCGGCTGGGGTTGAGCGCGGACCTTTGTGCAGTCTGCTGCAGTGCGTTCTCATCAGCGTAACCCAAACCCCACACCGTTCATCAACGTTTCCCAAATCTGTGACTCGGCACATTCAGTGTTGTGTTGTAACTTTGTGTTAATGTCTTTGGTCTGTTTGAGGGGGAAATGTTCGGCAGGGTTCGATGTTGACATTCCACATGGGTCTTATTTTTCATCTAGTAAATTATTTTATGTTAAATCAATGGCGCGTCGACTTAACGCATCCCTTCGTAGATCATTACACTCACGTCCTCAAGGCATAACAAAGGAAGTCGTCGTCATCTCTTAAGCATACGCAACAAATTCATCCATTCATTCATTATCTTCTGCTTTATCCTCTATTAGGGTCGGGGGGGGGGGGGTTCCCCATGCCCATCCGGGGCAGAACGTTTCGGGCGCTGGGCAGATACACCTAGTACAGGACGCCAATCTATCCCACACTCTCTCACACACTCAAACACACTCTATATGGGGCAATTTGGAGCATTCAATTGACTTGATCCATGTTTTTGGACTAGGGGGGGGGGGTTTCACCTGTGATGAGGATGGCACATGGTTAGAGTAATCCACATGCTTGATCCATGTTTTTGGACTGTGGGAGGAAAGCGGAGAACCCGGAGGAAACCCACTTGGAAACTGGGAGAACATGGAAATTCCACCCGGATTGGGATTCGAACTGGGAATCTGAAGCAATGAGAGGAGAACATGCCAATCAACACGTGTTTTTTTTTTTTTTTTTTGTCTTCTGATTTTGGGAACCTGATCACCTGATCAAGCAGCACGGTGGCTTAGTGGTTTAGCACGTTCTCCTCTCGGCACTAGGGATTCTGGGTTCGAATCCCAATCTGGCTGGAGTTTCCATGTCCTCCCCGTGTCTGCGTGGGTTTCCTCCGGTTTCTCCGGTTTCCTCCCACAGTCCAAAAACATGGATCAAGGGCATTTGAATTCTCCAAATTGCCCTATATAGAATGTGAGTGTGTGTCCAGTGATAGGTTGGCGTCCTGTCCTGGGTCTGTCTGCCCAGCGCCCGAAACATTCTCCCCTGGATGGGCATGAGGAACCCCCCCCGTCCCCGTCCCCCATCCCCCGTCCCTAATAGAGGATAAAGTGGAAGATGGATGGTCACCTGATCATTACACATTGATGTCCTGCTCTGTGGACGCTGCGTGGCCTCTTGGCACACTTGCCCAACCAATCGGTAAAATAGCGCCCTCTATAATGACAAAGTGACTTGACATGACTTGCACATGCAACATGGCCTAAAATCAGCATTCCAATCCATTCCCAAAGCGTCGGCTGGGGTTGAGCTTGGGGGGGGGGTCCAGGGCAGAACGTTTCGGGCGCTGGGCAGATACACCCAGGACAGGACGCCAATCTATCCCACACTCACTCACACACTCAAACACACTCTATATGGGGCAATTTGGAGCATTCAATTGACTTGATCCATGTTTTTGGACTGTGGGAGGAAACCGGAGAACCCGGAGGAAACCCATGTGGACACGGGGAGAACATGGAAACTCCACTCAGATGGGGATTCGAACCGGGAATCGAGAAACCAAGGTCCCGCAGTTTCCACAAGGTTCCGCAGTCACAAAATTGACGTATTTCTGTCCAGAGTTGCGTCCATTTTCCCTCAGATCTTGTATTAATGAGGTTCCAGATCCGTCGTTGGCCCAGATCTCCATGTCGTCTACAGAACATCCCAAAGGTCCTCAACGGGGTTCGGGTCTGGACCCTGCGGTGGACATCCAATGATGTTGCATGCTCCCTGAACCACGGTCTCACAATGTGAGACCTCAATTTGGAACATGTCCATCCTATGAAATAAATAAAATAAATAAATTGGTTTATTTATTGGACGCTTTTATCCAAAGCGACTTACAAGGTGAACACAGGGTTCATCACAACATCCCTGGAGCAATGAGGGTTAAGGGTCTTGCTCAAGGACCCACACTGGTAACTGGACCTGGGATTTGAACCCCCAACCTTCAGATTGATAGCCCAACACCCCGCCACTGAGCTATGACACCCCTGTTCTAAGCGAGTGAGCGTGGATCCAGATGGAACCGGAACTCGACATGTCTCCGTTCTGCTCCAATTATCGTCTGTGTTCTCAGTTCCACTTCCTGTAAAGATGGACTTTGTAGTTCTCCAATTCCAGACTGTAGTCCACAATACTGTATCTAGAACAGATGGACTACAATCTGGAATTGTAGAACTACAAAGTCCATCTTTACAGTAAAAGGGAGTGTGTCCAAACCTACAGAAGGACTACAGTCTGACACAAGTTTGGCCACGCCCCCTTTCTGCTCCACTTATCGTCCAGGTTCTCAGTTCCACTTCCTGTAAAGATTGATTTTGTAGTTCTCCAATTCCATTTTGTAGTCCATAATACTGTATATAGAGAAACTGATGGACTACAGTCTGGAATTGGAGAACTACAAAGTCTATCTTTATGGTAAAAGGGGGCGTGTCCAAGCTTTTAACTGGTACTGCATATAGATGGCCTACAGTCTGGCCACACCCCTTTCTGCTCCACTTATTGTCCATGTTCTCAGTTCCACTTCCTGTAAAGATGGACTTTGTAGTTCTACAAAGTCCATTCTAAGGTTCTGAGCATTAGATGGACTACAAAGAAGGACAAAGTCCATCTTTACAGGATGTGGAGCAGAAAGGGGGCGTGGCCAAACTTTTGGCAAACTAGTCCATCTGTATGCAGTACCAGACAAACTTTTGGCCACGCCCCCTTTTTGTTCCACTTGCTGGACTTTGTAGTCCTCCAGTTCCACTCTGTAGTCCATCTGTGTGTGTTCTACAGTACATACTGTGTACTCTGTTCTCTAACACTCAGAACCCCAATAGTACCACCACAGAGCAGGGCTTATTGGGTTGGGTGGGTGCATTGAGTCCTATCCCAGCAGTGTGACTGAGGTGTTTAAATGAACCTCCAGCAGCACTGCTGCACTAGAACCCCCTCAGTGCATCAGTGTCACTGCAGAACCCACCATCAACAATCCACCACCCAAATGATACCTGTTCTGTGATGCTCCTGAGAACCAACAGGGGGCGAACAACAACACAGATGGACTACAGTCTGGACTTATAGAACTACAAAGTCCATCCATAGGGTAAGGGGAGGACATGGACAGTGGAGCAAGAAGGGGGTGTGGCCTAACTTCTGGACACCTAATAACAGTGTTGCTTTGAACTGAGTCTAAAGTGGGGGAAAGGTCGCGGCACAGCCCTCGCTAAGTCCTGCTAATCCTGCTCAGCATGACGTCCTGTGGGACGTTTACGGTTTACATCAGTGGGAGGGACCTCAGAAGCGTCCGGGACGTCCCGGGGTTTTGTGCTGATCTCACGGCTGTGGGTTCGTTCCGTGAAATGGATTGTTTACGAAGAAAACGTAAGTAAACTCATCATCAGCTCGCGCAGGATTTTATTATAGGGTGGCACGGTGGCTTTGTGGTTGAGCATGTTCTCCTCTCAGTGCTGGGGATTCCCGGTTAGAATCCTAATCTGGGTGGACTTTGCATGTCCTCCCTGTGTCCGCGTGGGTGTCCTCCGGGTTCTCCGGTTTCCTCCCACAGTCCAAAAACATGGATCAAGGTCAATTGAATTCTCAAAATTGCCCCATATAGAGTGTGTCTGTGTGAGTGAGTGTGTGCCCAGCGATGGATTGGCGCCCTGTCCTGGGTCTATCTGCGCAGCGCCCGAGACGTTCTCCCCTGGATGGGCATAGGGAACCCCACCGCGACCCTAATAGAGGATAAAGCGGAAGATAATGATTGATTGATTGAATGAATGAACACAAAACATGGATCAAGGTCAATTGAGTTCTCCAAATTGCCCCATATAGAGTGAGTGTGTTTCCAGTGAAAGATTGGCGTCCTGTCCTGGGTGTATCTGCCCAGCGCACGAAATGTTCTCCCCTGCCCCCCCCCCTCCACCCCAAGACCCTAGTAGAGAATGAAGCGGAAGATAACGGATGGATGGGATTTCATAATAACGAATCAGCCGACGGTCACTGTGGAACGTCTCTACGGTGAAGCAGTGATTGTTCTAACGGTCAAGCTCAATGACCGCACGACAATCGAATGATGGAGGGGGGGGGGGTAGTAGTTTGGGGTGTTAGCTTTAGCGACCTTCTGGCGGGAAGGAAAATCGGACATGTACTGAACTGTCATCTCAAAAGTCTGCCGTCAATCAAACTCTGACCGTTTTATATAAGACTTACTTACAGTGCCAGTACAACTTTAGGCCACGCCCCCTCTCTGCTCTACTTATCGTCCATGTTCTCAGTTCCACGTCCTGTAAAGCTGGACTTTGTAGTTCTCCAGGTCCACTCTGTAGTCCATCTGTGTGTGTTCTACAGTACATACTGTGTACTCTGTTCTCTAACACTCAGAACCCCAATAGTACCACCACAGAGCAGGGCTTATTGGGTTTGGTGGGTGCATTGAGTCCTATCCCAGCAGTGTGATTGAGGTGTTTAAATGAACCTCCAGCAGCACTGCTGCACTAGAACCCCCTCAGCGCATCAGTGTCACTGCAGAACCCACCATCAACAATCCACCACCCAAATCATACCTGTTCTGTGATGCTCCTGAGAACCAAGAACAGCGAACCAAAAGGAGACTCATCACTGGGCACACACTCACACATACCCACTCCAAAGGGGCAATTGAGAGCCGCCAAGTCACCTTAAATCCATGTTTTTTAGACTGTGGGAGGAAACCATGCAGTTTAATACTGAGGAACTCCATGAGCCGAGAACAGGGAACCCTGAGCGTAATGCAAGGCGAACTGTGAACCTTCTCGCTCCTCGGCGTGTGCCGTCATGAAGCTTCATTTGACTGAGTACCCAAATCAAAAGACCGGTGAGGAAATCAGATGGAAAGCTGGGAGGCTCGTTTTAGATCATTTATCCCAGAACCAAACACCGGAACAGTTCCTTGGCATCATCAACTCCTGGGTGTCCACCCCAACCGGGGCCCATGGAGCTCCAGCTCCAGCGTAGTTGGAGAACGGGGTTCATCTGGCACATGGTCAATTCCATCCACATCCACAGAGGGGTATGCCAGAACCCAAGGTTTCTCAGCAGAACTTTGCTCTGAAGGACCTTCAATGAAGCCTTCAATCGCTTGCTTAGTTCCCAAAATGGATCCTGGTACCAAAAGCCATCCACATGATCCACCTTGGTCCATTGCTCTGTGGTACAGTTCTGATGCACACACGTCTATTGGCGGCGTCTTTGGCGGTGGACATGGGTCAGCATAGGGGACCCGGACAGTTCTGCCGCTTCTTCTAGATCGGACCCCTTTCTATCTGAAATAGCTTTCTTATTGAGGAGTCCATTGGATCGGACCACATGGTCCGGCCCCCTTCTTCCCATGTGCATCAGTGAGCCTCGGACCCGCAGTCTCTTTCTTGGAACACTTCTGTTAGGAACCAGTGCAGACCAGGACACCCGGTGCTCACAATTTGGACTCCCTGTGGGACAAACTTTGTACCTCTTAAAGTATCAGACCCTAGAAAACCAATGTGGCCCCGGGGCCATACTTAACTATGGTGTGAAAAGGCATTAGGTAAAGGCAGGGGAGAACGTTTTGGACGCTGGGCAGATACACCCAGGACAGGATGCCAATCCATCACTGCTTACACTATATAGGGGCAATTTTAGAACAGCCAGCTTGCCCTGAATTCATGTTTTTGGACTGTGGGAGGAAACCGGAGAACCTTGAGGAAACCCACGCGGACACGGGGAGAACATGGAAACGAGGAGAACATGCTAAACACTAAGCCACCGTGCCACCCTGCTTCCAAAGACATGCAGATGGGTAATTTGGAGATACCAAGTTCCTTATTTGAGCGTGTTCCTGACAGGAGAGAACTTCTGATGCCGTCTAGAACCTTGAGAGCTTCTTAACAAACACTACAATGCAATAATTCAATACTGCAGGGGTGCTCAATATCTCGCGAAGGGGTGTCGGGTAGATCGCGATGTAGGTTTGGAAAAAAAAAAAAAATCACGTATCAGCGATTTTTTTTTTTTTTTTTAATTATTTTTTTTTATTTATTTATTTTTTCCCAGCATAGTATCAGAAGCACTTATACACAACGCACACATTCACACACAATCTGATTCATTCTGAATCACGATCTCTATCATTGTGCAAGCGAGCAGTTTGCCCCCCGCCGCTCTTGCTGTTCCAAAAACCGGTATGTGGCCACGCCTCTGCGCCTAAATCCAAAGCACTGCCTCTCAAATCATCTACATTAGATTTACATTAGATTTCTGTTTGTGTTTATTCATTCATTCATTATCTCCCACTTATCCTCTATTAGGGTCGCGGTGGGGTTCCCCATGCCCATCCAGGGGAGAACGTCTCGGGCGCTGGGCAGATAGACCCAGGACAGAGCACCAATCCATCGCTGGGCACACACTCACTTACACAGACACACTCTATATGGGGCAATTTGAATTCAAATGAATTCAATTGACTCGATCCATGTTTTTGGATTGTGGGAGGAAACCGGAGAACCCGGAGGAAACCCACGCGGACACGGGGAGAACATGGAAACTCCACCCAGATGGGGACTCGAAGCGGGAATCCCTAGTGCCGAGAGAAGAACATGCTAAACCACTAAGCCACCGTGCCTCCCTCTGTTTGTGTTTTTGCACTTTATTTGACTGACAAGTCGAGTGAAGCACTTTGCTTCAAAAGAACTCAAATCTGAAGCCGTCTTTTCCACTAACATCCATCCATCCATTATCTCCCGCTTATCCTCTATCAGGGTCGCGGAGGGGTTCCCCATGCCCATCCAGGAGAGAATGTTTCGGGCGCTGGGCAGATACACCCAGGACAGGGGGGCAATCTATCACTGGACACACACTCACTCACACAGACACACTCTATATGGGGCAATTTTGAGAATTCAATTGACTTGATCCATGTTTTCGGACTGTGGGAGGAAACCGGAGAACCCGGAGGAAACCCACGCGGACACGGGGAGAACATGGAAACTCCACCCGGATTGGGATTTGAACCGGAAATCCCAGCACTGAGAGGAGAACATGCTAAATGACCAAGTCACCATGCCGCCGAACAAGCTTTTATCCATCCATCTATTATCTTCCACTTTATCCTCTACTCGGGTCGTAGACACACACACACACACGCACACACACACACAAACAAACACACTCTATATGGGGCAATTTGGAGAATTCAATTGAATTTTTGAACTGTGGGAGGAAACCCACGTGGACACGAGGAGGACATGGAAACTCCACCCAGATTGGGATTCGAACCGGGAATCCCTAGTGCTGAGAGGAGAACATGCTAAACCACTAAGCCAATGTGCCCCCCCCCCCTCAATACTAACATGATGTGTGTAAACAGGTTTCAATATAAAAGCCTAAAAAAAAAATGCTTAACCCCGGTCTGGATCTCGATGACCCGTCCGATGGAAAAGTAGATCTTGGGCCAAAAAAGTGTGGACACCCCTGCTGTACGCCAATGTAGGAATTATTAAGACGTTCTGTTTTTTTTTGTTCCCAATAGATCCCTGAGGAAGATGTTCCCACAGTCGGGGGGCAAGTCCATAGTGTTCCACAGCTTCCCGGATCCGTCCGACACCTGGGAGATCATCCAGACCATCGGCAAAGGAACCTACGGCAAGGTTTACAAAGTTCGGAATAAAGTCAACGGCGGCGAGGCGGCGGTCAAAGTTCTGGATCCTGTCCATGTGAGTACTGTATATAACGAACCTATCCCGGTTCGAATCCCAATCTGGGTGGAGTTTCCATGTCCTCCCCGTGTCTGCGTGGGTTTCCTCCCGCAATCCAAAGACATGGATTCAAGGTCAATTCTTACATCATCCATTATCTTCTGCTTTATACTCTACTAGGGTCACGGGGGGGGGGGGGGGGGGGGGCTTCTCCATGTCCATCCAGGGGAGAACGTTTTGGGCGCTGGGCGGATACACCCAGGACAGGGCGCCAATCTATCACTGGACTCACTCACTCAGATACACACTATATAGGGGCAATTTAGAGCAGCCAATTCACCTTGAATCCTTGTTTTGGGAGTGTGAGAACCTGGAGAAAACCCACATGGACATGGTTAGAATATGGAAACTATCCCCACCCACCTCCAAATTCTCCGGTGTCCTCCCACAGTCCAAAAACATGGATCAAGGTCAATTGAGTTCTCCAAATTGCCCCATATAGAGTGTGAGTGAGTGTGTGTCCAGTGATAGATTGGCGTCCTGTCCTGGGTGCATCTGCCCAGCACCCGAAATATTTTTCTGGATAAAACCGGAGAACCCGTACACGGGGAGAACATGCAAACTCCACCCAGATCGAGATTCGAACCTGGATCCCCAGTGGACATGCTGACCATCGCTCCACCGTTTCACCAAAATTCCCCTCGTTTCCTTCGACAGTAGAACGTGATCGGGGGGTTCGAACCCGTCGTTCTGCGCCGATTAAGAACATGGTTCTGCTGTTGGTTCTCTGCTGATGGTTCTCTGCTGATGGTTCTGCTGTTGGTTCTCTGCTGATGGTTCTGCTGATGGTTCTCGTGATGGTTCTCTGCTGATGGTTCTCTGCTGTTGGTTCTCTGCTGATGTTTCTGCTGTTGGTTCTCTGCTGATGGTTCTCTGCTGGTGGTTCTGCTGTTGGTTCTCTGCTGATGGTT
>JAFMOD010000923.1:89984-101116 GCA_019802435.1 Corydoras maculifer
CACTCTATAGGGGGCAATTTAAGAATTCAATTGACTTGATCCATGTTTTTGGACTGTGGGAGGAAACCGGAGAACCCGGAGGAAACCCACGCAGACACGGGCAGAACATTGAAACTCCATCCAGATGGGGATTCGAACCGGGAATCACTAGAGCTGAGAGGAGAACATGCCAACCACTAAGCCACCGTGCCGCCCTATTATTATTATTATTATTATTATTGTTATTATTATTATTATGAGACGCGGGCAGCACGATGGCTTGGTGGTTTGGCATGTTCTCCTCTCAGAGCTCGGGGATTCCACGGTTCGAATCCCTATCTGGGTGGAGTTCTCCATGCTCTCCCCGTGTCCGCGTGGGGTTCTCCGGTTTCCTCCCACAGTCCAAACAACATGGATCAAGGTCAATTGAATGGATGGACATGGATATGTAGAGCAAAAAAGGGGGCGTGTCCTATCGTTCTGTGTATATCTTTTATTTGAGATGCATTGTTCTCCGTGGGGGGGGGTAGCTCGGTGGTTGAGGTGTGTTGGGCTACCCATCCGAGGGTTGTGGGTTCCAATCCCAGGTCCACTGATGTCACCCTGCGTTCTGCCATATAAGGACGTGATGAGTCTGATGGACGGCATGGTCTTCTCCTGCTTTGCATTGTGTTTTTCCAGCAGAACCCAGGACAATTTAAACCGATCTGGTTGGTTTCCAACCTTCTGACCTGCAGCAACCTAACGCCGGTTTACTTTAGGTCCCAATTTGATCCCGTGCGTCTCCGCGCTCGTTAACATATCAATGCAAATTCGTCAAAATGTGTGTCCCGCCGGAGAACAAGTCAATGGGGGGTGAAGACAATCTGCTCACGGAAAACGTGGGAAAGATCAGAGTTAAACATCAATAATAATAATAATAATAATAATAATAATAATAATGATAATGATAATGGGGCACCACGGTGGCTTAGTGCTTTAGCATGTTCTCCTCTCAGCACTAGGGATTCCCGGTTCGAATCCCCATCTGGGTGGAGTTTCCATGTTCTCCCCGTGTCTGTGTGGGTTTCCTCCGGGTTCTCCGGTTTCCTCCCACAGTCCAAAAACATGGATCAAGTCAATTGAATTCTCCAAATTGCCCCATATAGAGTGTGTCTGTGTGAGTGAGTGTGTGCCAAGCGATGGATTGGCGCCCTGTCCTGGGTCTGTCTGCCCAGCGCCCGAAACGTTCTCCCCTGGATGGGCATGGGGAACCCCACCACGACCCTAATAGAGGATAAAGCGGGAAATAATGAATGAATGAATAATAATCAAAACAATACATTTGATTTATATAGTGCCTTTCAATGGCATGGTGGCTGAGTGGTTTAGCATGTTCTCCTCTCAGCGCTGGGGATTCCCGGTTCGAACCCCAATCTGGGTGAAGTTTCCATGTTCTCCCCGTGTCGGCATGGGTTTCCTCCGGGTTCTCCGGTTTCCTCCCACAGTCCAAAAACATGGATCAAGGTCAAATGAATTCTCCAAATCGCCCCATATAGAGTGTGTCTGTGTGAGTGAGTGTGTGTCCAGTGATAGATTGGGTGTATCTGCCCAGCGCCTGAAATGTTCTCCCCTGGATGGGCATGGGCACCCCCCCCCCCACAACCCTAATTATCTTCCGCTTTATCCACTATTAGAGTCGCAAGCGGGGTTCCCCATGCCCATCCAGGGGAGAACATTTCGGGCGCTGGGCAGATAGACCCAGGGCAGGAGGGCAATCTATCACTGGACACACACTCACTCACTCACACACACACACACATTATATATGGGGCAAGGGGAGAAAACCGGAGAACCCGGAGGAAACCCACGCGGAAACAGGGAGAACATGGAAACTCCACGCAGATGGGGATTCGAATCGGGAATCCCCAGCGCTGAGAGGAGAACATGCTAAACCACTAAGCCACCATGCCATTGAAAGGCACAATATAAATCAAATGTATTGTTTTGATTATTATTCATTCATTCATTATCTTCCGGGTTTCGGGCGCTGGGCAGATAGACCCAGGACAGGGGGGCAATTTATCACTGGACACACCCTCGCTCACACACACACTCTATATGGGGCAATTTGGAGAATTGAATCGCATCCATCTACAGGGTGTAATTAATAGTTATTAATTAATGACCCTGTGCTTTGACATGATGATGATTTGTGTCCGTTATGAGTTTGAAGGCTGGAGAAGCTGAAGACCCTTCATGTGTGTTGACGTTTGTCCTCTCAGGTGTATCAGCGCAGCTGACCAACACCCAGCTGAGGAGAAACACCTCGGTGGGAACCCCGTTCTGGATGGCGCCCGAGGTAAAGAACACCGGAACCTGCACCACTCATGAACATCTTCATCATCACCATCATCATCATAGACATCATCATCGTCCTGCACATTTAAAGATGAGCAGCAAAGGGCCCCGGGCTTCTTGGGGCCCCCAGATAACTACAGGTTATGAATTCAATGCGACGGCAAACTGTGTGAGCGGCACGGTGGCTTAGTGGTTTAGCATGTTCTCCTCTCGGAGCTGGGGATTCCCGGTTCGAATCCCAATCTGGGTGGAGTTTCCATGTCCTCCCCGTGTCCGCGTGGGTTTCCTCCGGGTTCTCCGGTTTCCTCCCACAGTCCAAAAACGTGGCTCAAGGTCAATTGAGTTCTTCAAATTGCCCCATATAGAGTGTGAGTGTGTGTCCAGTGATAGATCAGCGTCCTCTCCTGGGTCTATCTGCTCAGCGCCAGAAACGTTCTCCCCTGAATGGGCACGGAGAACCCCCCCCTCCTCCACCCTCTGACCCTAGTAGAGGATAAATCGGAAGGTATTGAGATGAGAGTGATGGATATAAGTTGCCCCAATCTTAATTGCCCCTACAAAATGTATGTGTGGAGTTTGCATTTTTTCCCCATGTCTGCGGGGGTTTCCTCCGGGTTCTCCGGTTTCCTCCCACAGTCCAAAAACGTGGAGCAGGGTCAATGGAGTTCTCCAAATTGCCCCATATAGAGTGTGTGTGTGTGTGAGTGAGTGTGTGTCCAGTGATAGATCAGCGTCCTGTCCTGGGTGTATCTGCTCAGCGCCCGAAACGTTCGCCCCTGGATGGGCATGGGGAACCCCCCCACGACCCTAGTAGAGGATAAAGCGGAAGTTTGGCCCTTTACTCTTATTGCTCAGGGGGCCAAGGATGATGATGTCATGGAGGGTTCTGTGCTTTGCCACCATCTTTGTAAGTCCATCCATTATCTTTCGCTTTATCCCGTCGCGGGGGGGCGGGGGGGGTTCCCCATGCCCATCCAGGGGAGAACGTCTTGGGTGCTGGGCAGATAGACCCAGGACAGGACACCAATCTATCACTGGAAACACACTCACTCACACATACACACACTATATGGGGCAATTTGGAGAACTCAATTGACCTGATCCATGATTTTGGACTGTGGGAGGAAACCGGAGAACCCGGAGGAAACCCACGCGGACACGGGGAGAACATGGAAACTCCACCCAGATGGGGATTCGAACCGGGAATCCCTAGCGCCGAGAGGAGAACATGCTAAGCCACCGTGCCGCCCTCTTTGTAGGTCATTTTAGATTAAAGCAGTTGTAGTGTGACATCACAATCATGACATCACAATCATGACATCACAATGCCCCGGGATGGTTCTCATGATTCTGACGCGCTGTGTTGTGAAAGGTTTGGTAACATTCGGAGCACTGATCCGAAAAACAAATTTGCAAGTGTGCCAGGCCCGGGCGCCGGCGGTGTCGCGTTGCTATTTAAATATTCAATCACGCTGATCGCCATCAGCCCGCATGCCGGCGCGTCCTCCGCTGGACTGCTGGATCCGCCGCCGTCCGATAAGAGTACGCTGAGTACGCCGGCTAATGAGCCGGTGCTTTTAAATGACGTCTCGGATTCGGACGATTGGTCGCATTTCAGAGCCGCCTTTTGGAAAATAGTGCCACCCCACACGGACGGGGTGACAACCAATGGCTTAATAAATCCATCCGTCCATTATCTTCTGCTTTATCCTCTACTAGGGCCCCTTCATCCAGGAGACAAGGTTTCGGGCGCTGGGCAGATAGACCCAGGACTGGACACACACTCACTCACACAGACACACTCTATATGGGGCAATTTGACGAATTCAATTGACTTGATCCATGTTTTTTGGACTGTGGGAGGAAACTAGAACCCGGAGGAAACCCACGTGGACACGGGGAGAACATGGAAACTCCACCCAGATTGGGATTCGAACTGGGAATCCCCAGCGCTGAAAGGAGAACATGCCATCATGTCAATTGACCTTGAATCCATGTTTTTGGACTGTGGGAGGAAAGCGGAGAACCGGGAGAAAACCCACGTGGACACGGGCAGGACATGGAGACTCCACCCAGATTGGGATTGGCTTGGTGGCTTGGTGATGAGCATGTTCTCCTCTCACTGCTGGGGATCCAGGTTCGAATCCCAATCTGGGTGGAGTTTGCATGTTCTCCCCATGTCCGCGTGGGTTTCCTCCGGGTTCTCCGCTTTCCTCCCACAGTCCAAAAATCATGGATTCAAGGTTAATGGAATTCTCCAAATTGTCCCATATAGAGTGTGTGTGTGTGTGTGTGTAAGTGTGTGTCCAGTGATGGAATGCCCCCCTGTCCTGGGTGTATCTGCCCAGTGCCCGAAACGTTCTCCCCTGGATGGACATGGGGACCCCTTTAACAGGAACCTCATGGAGCGCATGGAGTCCAGCTAGCTGCACCGCTCAAATAGCAACCCGCCAAAGTCAGAGCGTGAGGGATGCGCTGATTGGTTTATTGCCCATTACGCCCTTACCCAATAAGAATTAAATCAAGCTCGTTAACTCGTTGATTGGTGGTTCTCTGCCTGGTTTAATCACCTCTGCTGCGTCTAATGCTTACGAACACAGCAGCAGACCCAACACCAGCAACAAAACGTAATGAGGAACCAAATAAAGTAGATATTAGTCGTTGTGTAGGAAACAATAAAAAAAAATAAAGGAGGCGTGACGCTGAAGGTGATGAGGATGACTAGTTTTCTGACAGGTGGACGTGAAGTGTGTGACCAGAATGTACTGTAAATACTGAAAATTGCAAATGCTGGTGTTGCCAGGTGCCTCCGTCTTTGCATGAGGTTTGCATGAGCTTTGGAAATGCATCACAGGAAAGGTACACAAATGACATTTGCGGCTTTTGAAGTAAAACAGAGACATTCGCAGTGGACAGAAATCAAGGCCAGACGGATTTCCGAGCTCGCCGTCCCCGTGAGATCGATACGAGGGACGGTTTGAGTGGAAAGTGGACTAAACCCGGAGAACCGTTTGAATTTCTGAATCTATTCTTCCTGACGACACGTCACCTCATCAGGTAAAAAAAGAAAATAAAATCAGCTGCGGTGGTGAGAAGGGGACCGGGACCGGGCCAGGGACAGGGACCGGGACAGGGACCGGGACAGGGACAGGGACAGGGACAGGGACAGGGACCGGGCCAGGGACCGGGACCGGGACAGGGACAGGGACCGGGACAGGGACAGGGACCGGGACAGGGACCGGGACAGGGACCGGGACAGGGACCGAGCACCTGGATCTCAGAGGAGTTTAAAGTGGAATGTGAGGTGATGTTATTAATATACGAGAATTTAGAATTAGAGTCAGAACTCGTCATTAAAAGTGTTTAAGGTTAAACTTGAAAGTTGAAGGAATGAGTTTGCACTGAAACTTTAAAATTCTGTGTGTGTGTGTGTGTGTGTGTGTGTGTGTGTGTGTGTTGTTTGCTGTGTTTGCTGTGTGTGTGTCCTTTGCAATTGTGTGTCCACAATTGTCCTTTGCTTTTTTATTTGTTAATTTTGTTAATGTTTCCATCTAATTAGTGTATTATTGTTAATTAAGCAAAATAGATTGTGTGTATGTGTGTGTATATACATGTATATATATATGTGTGTGTGTGTGTTTGTTAACAATAATGCACTAATTAGATGTAAATATTAAATATAGATGTAATTATATACATATATATATATATATATATGCCCAGCGATAGATTGGCGCCCTGTCCTTGGTCTATCTGCCCAGCGCCCGAGACGTTCTCCCCTGGATGGGCATGGTGAACACCACCGCGACCCTAATAGAGGATAAGCGGGAGATAATGAATGAATGAATGAATGAATATATATTTATATATATATATATATATATATAAAATTGCACAGTGGCTTAGTGGTTGCCATGTTCTCCTCTCAGCACTAGGGATTCCCGGTTCGAATCCATGGATTCAAGGTCAATTGTGTTCTCCAAATTGCCCCATATAGAGTGTGTGTGTGTGAGTGAGTGTGTGTCCAGTGATAAATTGGCGCTCTGTCCTGGGTGTATCTGCCCAGCGCTCGAGATGTTCTCTCCTGGATGGGCATGGGGAACCCCCCCCTCCCCCCCGACACTAGTACAGTATAAAGTGGAAGATAATGGATGGATGGATATATATATATATATATATATTGTGTGTGTGTGTGTGTATGTGATGTTAACCTTAGTCTGTTAATTTACTATATCTAATCTCATTTGCATATTTAGTTCTTTGTATTTATTAATAAAACTGTAAAAAGGAAAGACACACTCTGAAACAAAGCATAAACAAAACTGCAGGACTCTTCATGATGATGATGATGATGATACATTACATTGCTGTTTGTAAGCTAAGGCTAAAGGCTAATGCACATCTGCTAGAGTCAACCCGCCAAAGTCAGAGCGCCACCTGGCTCTTAAAGGGAACGACGAGGGACACACTGATTGGTTTTTCGCACGTTACGCCCAAAACACACCCAATAAGAATTAAGAGCATACAGGACTTTTGCTTCGTTAATTAATGTTGTTCCGATAGCAAAGGCCAATGGACACGCCCTAAATCAAGTGATTAACTCGTTGATTGGTTGTCCTCGGCCTGGTTTGATCACTTCGACTGCATCCAATGATTACCATTGAGAATAGCGCCCTCTTGGGTCACAAAATTCATTGTTCCAACCGTATTTGGAGAAGCGGACCCAAGAGCTTTTTATCATTATTTTTAGATTTAGTGTTGACGTTGGATAACAGACATGATTATTGGACATTTATTGAAATACGGGATGCAACGTTTGTTTGCCAAATACTAGACGACCAAAATTTTATAGCAAAAATATATTTTTGTAGCTACGTTAGCATTAGGACCCCTTGACGACCTTGTAATACAGAGGATGCAGTGATGTAGAGACGAACGTAGGCATCAGGTTCAGAATTTTTATTTATTTAATGCAGAACGTGACGAAGGTGATTAATTAAAACCTAAGTTCCGATTGGATTGGCGTCCATAAAGGGTCATTCCCTCAGTCCATCAACTGTTCTCAGTTCATTGGCGGTGTTCCATCTGCTTCCGCTGACACTCCAAAGCTATATATATATATGTGTGTGGGGGGCACGGTGGCTTAGTGTTTAGCACGTTCTCCTCTCAGCACTAGGGATTCCCGGTTCGAATCCCCATCTGGGTGGAGTTTTCATGTTCTCCCCGTGTCCGCGTGGGTTTCCTCCGGGTTCTCCGGTTTCCTCCCACAGTCCAAAAACATGGATCAAGTTAATGGAGTTCTCCAAATTGCCCCATATAGTGTGTGTGTGATGTGTGAGTGTGGGCCCAGTGATAGATTGGCGCCCTGTCCTGGATCTATCTGCCCAGCGCCCGAAACATTCTCCCCTGGATGGGCATGGGGAACCCCACCGCGACCCTAATAGAGGATAAAGCGGGAGATAATGAATGAATGAATAAATGAATGTATATGTATGTATGTATGTATATATATGTGTGTGTGTGTATATATGTATATATGTTTGTGTGTGTATGTATGTATGTGTGTGTGTATATATATGTATATGTGCATATATATACTTGTACCTGAATATGGCTCCTTTCTATATAACATTATTTATTTGAATGCTAGCTGGTGCGTTGTGTTTCCAGGTGATTGCGTGTGAGCAGCAGTTGGATTCCACGTATGATGTCCGCTGCGACGTCTGGTCTCTCGGCATCACAGCCATTGAACTGGGCGATGGAGAACCACCACTGGCCGACCTCCATCCTATGAGAGCGCTTTTCAAAATCCCAAGGTGACGCATTATAATTTACATCCTAGTATATTAATTTTCTCCTCTGGTGCGACGGAAGGTTCCGGGTTCGATTCCAGGGGTTATAACCAGCAGTTCCAACAATGCTCTGTTATAATGATGCCATCGTGGTGCGTCGGTTAGCGCCTCCACCTCACAGCCAGAAGGTTCTACAGGTTAGAAGGTTGGAAATTCCCGGTTGGTGCGATTGGTTTCCTCCCACATTCCAGAAACTTGCTGATGGGTGGAACTGAAGGTAATTAAAACTAAATTTGTCCAATACAATTTGGGAACCACAGACCAGTTTGGGGCTTTGACGACGTTTTTAAGATTCAAGAAAGATTTATCATTTTTATGGTATATGTGGTACATGAGACTGAAATGAAATTCTGGCCAACGGACCCCGTTTACCCCGTTAAATTAAAATTATATTTAAAAAGAAAACGAGGTATGAAATAAAATATAAATACGATATTGATATGTAATATATAATCCAGAATATACAACTATAAACAACTATAAATGTATATATCTAATACAGAATATACAATATACATCCATCCATTATCTTCTGCTAATGTTTTGGGCACTGGGAAGATACACCCAGGACAGGGGAGGGGGGTGGGGCAATCTATCCCTTGGGAACACACACACTCTCTATATGGGGCAATCTGGAGAATTCAATTGACCTTGATCCATGTCTTTGGACTGTGGGAGGAAACCGGAAAACCCGGAGGAAACATGGAAACTCCATCCAGATTGGGATTCGAACCGGGAATCCCTAGCACTGAGAGGAGAACATGCCAACCATTAAGCCATCCAAATATATATATATATATATATATATATATATATATATATATATATATATATATATATATATATATATATATATATATATATATATATATATCCATTATCTTCCATTTTATTCTATGTTAGGGTCGCGGGGGGGTTCCCCATGCCCATCCAGGGGAGAATGTTTCGGGCACTGGGCAGATAGACCCAGGACAGGGAGCCAGTGTATCGCTGGGCACACACTCACTCACACACACACTCTATATGGGGCAATCTGGAGAACTCAATTGACTTGATCCATGTTTTTGGACTGTGAGAGGAAACCGGAGAACCCGGAGGAATCCCACGTGGACATGGGGAGAACATGCAAACTCCACCCTGATGAGGATTCGAACCGGGAATCCCCAGCACTGAGAGGAGAACATGCCAACCACTAAGCCACCGTGCCACCCTATATAGATATATATATATATATGGTAGTATAAATGATATAAATATTAATATAGCTCTATATACGATGTGAAATATTGCAGAAACTGTGTATATAAGTGTAAAATGAGGTATGATGGAGTGTTTTGGTGGAGAATGTCCAGGTGTCCAGTCCACAGGAACGTGTTGTGGTGTGAAGTGTCCATGAAGGTCTGTTCAATGGGAATCATGGGAACCATGACCGTCCGTAATGATTTAAAGGTCAGGATCCGGGCGTCGGTGCTGCGCAGCTTTTCGTTGTGGTTCCGCTCCTGGTTCCACTCCCCGGTTCCTGCTTTGCAATTAAAACTGCGCGGGATTTGAATGGAATGCAAAACGGACACATTTCCAGTGGCGATCGCTTACATTTGGGGCCTGTACATGCTGCGCTCCGTCTGCCAGCCGCCGCTTATCTGCACCGCCCAGATTGGTCCGGCAAGCCGACGGATTTTGAGGGATGGTTCTCTTCTGTTCCGAGGGAGGTGCGTTTGTGTCATTCTGGGATGCATAGGATGCCAACCTCGGCTGAATTCGGTAGCGCCCCCTGTGGGTCTGTACGTGATGGGTCGGCGTCTGCATGTCCGTAGGCTTAATGTATTCAGCATAATCTAGTGCCGCCGATTGAGAATGACGTGCGATTTGGCGTAGGCTCGCTGTACTAATTATGTGCTGACCGTGAATTAGGCTGCTCCAGTAAACCCCCCCCCCCCCATCCGAACCAGCCCTCTGCGTCTGTGCGTCATATACAGACTTTATCCTCTGCGGGGGGGGGGTTCCCCCATGCCCACCCAGGGGAGAACGTTTTGGGCGCTGGGCAGATACACCCAGGACAGGACAGCAATCTATCACTGGACACACACTCACTCACACAGACACACTCTATATGGGGCAATTTGGAGCATTCAATTAACCTTAATCCATGTTTTTGGACTGTGGGAGGAAACCGGAGAACCCGGAGGAAACCCATGTGGACACAGACGGAACCTGCAAACTCCACACATAAACTATGTAGGGGCAATCAAGATTGGGGCAACCTAAATCCATTACTCTCATCTCATTATCTTCCGCTTTATCCTCAATTAGGGTCGCGGGGAGGGGGGGGGGGTGTTGCCAATGCCCATGCCCATGCCCATCCAGGGGAGAACGATTCGGGCTCTGGCAGATACACCCAATCTATCACTGGGGACACACTCACACATACACTCTATATGGGGCAATTTGGAGAATTCAATTGACCTTGATCCATGTTGTTTGGACTGTGGGAGGAAACCGGAGAACCCCACGCGGACACGGGGAGAGCATGGAGAACTCCACCCAGATCGGGATTCGAACCAGGGAATCCCCGAGCTCTGAGAGGAGAACATGCCAAACCACCAAGCCATCGTGCTGCCCGCGTCTCATAATAATAATAATAATAATAATAATAATAGGGTGGCACGGTGGCTTAGTGGTTTAGCATGTTCTCCTCTCAGCGCTGGGGGTTCCCGGTTTGAAGCCCCATCTGGATGGAGCTTGCATGTTCTCCCCGTGTCCACATGGGTTTCCTCCGGGTTCTCCGGTTTCTTCCCACAGTCCAAAAACATGGATCAAGTTAATTGAATTCTTAAATTGCCCCATATAGAGTGAGTGAGTGAGTGAGTGTGTGCCCAGCGATGGATTGGCGCCCTGTCCTGGGTCTATCTGCCCAGCGCCCGAGACGTTCTCCCCTGGATGGGCATGTGGAACCCCCCCCCC
>JAFMOD010000923.1:130062-142654 GCA_019802435.1 Corydoras maculifer
CACACTCTATATGGGGCAATTTGGAGAATTCAATTTACCTTGATCCATGTTTTTGGACTGTGGGAGGAAACCAGAGAACCCAAAGGAAACCCAGGTGGACATGGGGAGGACATGGAAACTCCACCCAGATTGGGATTGAACTGGGAACCCCTAGAGCTGAGAGGAGAACATGCTAAACCACTAAGCCACCGTGCTGATTGGTTTTTATGCCTCTGTGTTAAACAGGAGTTAGAAAGTGTGTACAGGATTTTGGCGGCCATTTTAGTCTCCGGTGATATCGACTTCACCTCGGTAGCTACCGAGCATCAGACCGACAAAAGCAACATCTCCAACATGGATGTGTTGGAAAACGGTACGTGTCATGTGCAGGACCATTGCAAACTTAGGCCACACCCCCTTCTTGCTCCATATCCTCCTCTTACCATACAGATGGACTTTGTAGTTCTATAATTCCAGACTGTAGTCCATCTGTGTTCTGTGTGGTTGGTCGCCCCCTGTTGGATCTCAGGAGCATCACAGAACAGGTATCATTTGGGTGGTGGATTGTTGATGGTGGGTTCTGCAGTGACACTGATGCGCTGAGGGGGTTCTAGTGCAGCAGTGCTGCTGGAGGTTCATTTAAACACCTCAGTCACACTGCTGGGATAGGACTCAATGCACCCACCAAACCCAATAATCCCTGCTCTGTGGTGGTACTATTGGGGTTCTGAGTGTTAGAGAACAGAGTACACAGTATGTACTGTAGAACACACACAGATGGACTACAGAGTGGACCTGGAGAACTACAAAGTCCAGCTTTACGGTCAGTGGTGCAAAAATGGGGCGTGGCCAAACTTCATACTGGTCCTGTAGCAATAGAAATGTTCAACTGTTTATTATGGGACACTAATTTTAAGTGTGTGTGAGTGTGTTACCTTGCAGCTGCCTCGGTCCTGTGCATTAGTTCAGAGGAACTGAAGGAGGCGCTCACCTCTCACTGTGTGGTGGCTCGGGGTGAGACCATCATCCGGCCCAACACGGTGGAGAAAGCGGTGGACGTCCGCGACGCCATGGGCAAAGCGCTGTACGGACGGCTGTTCAGCTGGATCGTCAACCGAATCAACGCTCTGCTGAAACCCGAGAACCCAAACAGGTGAGACGCCAGAACCATCAGACAGAACGTCCATCCATCACCTTCAGTTTTATCCTCTATTAGGGTCGTGGGGGGGGGGTTAACCATGCCCATCCAGGGGAGAACGTTTCAGGCGCTGGGCAGATAGACCCAGGACAGGACGCTGATCTATCACTGGACACACACTCACTCACACAGACACACTCTATATGGGGCAATTTGGAGAACTCAATTGACCTTGATCCATGTTTTTGGACTGTGGGAGGAAACCGGAGAACCCGGAGGAAACCCACGCGGACACGGGGAGAACATGCAAACTCCACCCAGTTGGGGATTCGAACCGGGAGTGTGTTATATTGCTCCCCCTGTACTGGGTGTATCTGCCCAGCGCCCGAGACGTTCTCCCCTGGATGGCCATGAGGAACCCCCCCCCCCCCCCCCCCNNNGATTCGAACTGGGAATCCCTAGCGCTGAGAGGCGAACATGCTAAACCACTAAGCCACCGTGCCGCCATGGAATAATATATCAATTAAAATAATAATAATGATGATGGGCGGCACGGTGGCTTAGTGGTTGGCATGTTCTCCTCTCAGCACTAGGGATTCCCGGTTCGAATCCCCATCTGGGTGGAGTTTCCATGTTCTCCCCGTGTCTGCGTGGGTTTCCTCCGGGTTCTCCGGTTTCCTCCCACAGTCCAAAAACATGGATTAAGTCAATTGAATTCTCAAAATTGCCCCATATAGAGTGTGTGTGTGAGTGAGTGTGTGCCCAGCGATGGATTGCCCCCCTGTCCTGGGTGTATCTGCCCAGCGCCCGAGACGTTCTCCCCTGGATGGGCATGTGGAACCCCACCGCGACCCTAATAGAGGATAAAGCGGGAGATAATGAATGAATGAATAATAATAATGATGATAATAATAAATCATTTTCTTTATATGTAACCCACCTAAGTGAGGAAGACAAGGAGCTGAGCATCGGCATCCTGGACATCTTCGGCTTCGAAAACTTCAAGCGCAACTCTTTCGAGCAGCTGTGCATCAACATCGCCAACGAGCAGATCCAGTTCTACTTCAATCAGCACATTTTCGCCTGGGAGCAGGTACGGCGGGCGGCCCTCGCGCCCGATTACGAATGGCGCCGGGGCTGCAGTTTTTCTCCCTGAAACGCTCCTGCGGGCCGTCCTTCATCCGCGCTCTACTTCTGGGGATTAACTTATTTCCATCGGAACGACTGCAGCACGTCGTCAGTTATCCTGATGTGAAGATACGAGACGAGGGAGGGAGAACATGGCGTAACCGGGACAGGCTTTATTTATTTATATATATATTCTCATATCTCACAGTGTGGAGCAGAGTCACAGGCCGCGGGGAGAGCGATGTTCCGAGGTGCATTGGTCTCACCCTCTTTATAGATCCGAATAAATCTTAATAATTCAGAGTCAGTGGACGCAGTGCAGCTGCAGTGACGGAGAACGTGGTGGATTGAGAACATCCATCCATTATCTTCTGCTTTATTCTCTATTAGGGTCGCGCGGGTGGGGGTGGGGGGGGTTCTCCATGCCCATCCAGGGGAGAGGGCGCTGGGCAGATACACCCAGGATGGGATGGCAATCTATCGCTGGACACACACTCACTCACACAGACACACTCTAAATGGGGCAATTTGGAGAATTTAATTCACCTTGATCCATGTTTTTGGACTGTGGGAGGAAACTGGAGAACCCGGAGGAAATGCATATGGACATGGGGAGAACATGCAAACTCCACCCATGGGGATGGCGATTAGAACCGGGAATCCCTAGCGCTGAGAGGAGAACATGCTAAACCACTAAGCCACTGTGCTGCCCGGATTTAGAACAGATTTGAAAATGAATACTTAGTCCTGCACAGGGTTTTAAAAGAGACAGAGTGTGGGTTCTCTGTATGTGTGTGTGTGTGTGTGTACAGTATATGTGTACAGTATATGTGTATAGGTGTGTATGTATATATATGTGTATGCAGGTGTGTGTGTGTGTGTATGTGTGTATATATATATATGTGTGTGTATATTTGTGAGTATGTGTGATCTTTGGGTAGTGCTTTGGCATGTTCTCCTCTCAGTGCTGGGGATCCAAGTTAGAATCCCAATCTGGATGGAGTTTCCATGTTCTCACCGTGTCCGCGTGGGTTTCCTCCGGGTTCTCCGGTTTCCTCCCACAGTCCAAAAACATGGGTTAAGGTCAATTGAGTTCTCCAAATTGCCCCATATAGAGTGTGTGTGAGTGAGTGTGTGTCCAGTGATAGATTGGCACCCTGTCCTGGGTGTATCTGCCCAGCGCCCGAAACGTTCTCCCCTGGATGGGCATGGGGAATAAGAGGAAGATAATGAGGTCATGTGATCATCTCACACACATGGAAAGTTCAATACAAAAATTGAACAGAGTGGCTCCTTGAGCGAGGCCCTTGACCCTTGTATTTCCAGGGGGCGCTGTATCACGGCCGAACCCTGTGTTCTGACCCCTAACCTTTACGTTGGGACACCTGTTAGTCGCTCTGTATTAAAAAATAAATGTGCAGAAGGATGGAAGGCGACTCTTTGGGATTGTGTAGCCGGTTCCACTTTCGCTCGGTTCTGTGAGGAAGCCAATAAAACGGAACAGGATCCCCACGCCATGACCGCTGACCGCTGACCGCTGACTGCCGCCCGCGCCGTGTTCTGCCCTTCTACAAAAATTAGATTTCACATGTGAGACCCCTGAAGGCATGTCGGCTCTCCTGCGTTGTGGTGTGTGTGCGTGCGTGTGTGTGTGTATGTGTGTGTGCGTGTGTGTGTGTGCGTGAAGGTTGAACATGGCAACCTGGAGGTTCTAAAGGGCAGACATGTGCCTCTGGCATCATAGACTTTATGTGCAAGCGCACACACACACACACACACACACACACACACACACACACAGTGTTAGGGTTATGTGTCAGTGTTCTGTATCAATGTTACTTTAACGTGTGACAAATACACACACACACACACACACACACACACACACACACACACACACACACACAGTGTTAGGGTCATGTGTCAGTGTTCTGTATCAATGTTACTTTAACAGGTGACAAATACACACACACACACACACACACACACACACACACACACACATCCAAAATTAAAATAAAATAAAATCTAGCAGCTGTAGTGTCGCAGTGTGAGGTGAATCGGAACGTCGGCACAGGCCGTGTGACCCGCCATGTCGTCCTTATTCTGCCGTGCAGGACGAGTACCTGAACGAGGGCGTGGACGTGCAAGCCATCGAGTACGAGGACAACCGTCCGCTGTTGGACCTCTTCCTGCAGAAGCCGGTGGGGATGCTGTCCCTGCTGGACGAGGAGAGCCGCTTCCCTCAGGCCACGGACCAGACGCTGGTCGGCAAGTAGAACATCCAACACCGTCTACTTCAACACCGCGGCGTCCTCATCCTCATCCTGCTGTCTCCCGGCTCCGTCCTCATCCTCTTCCTGCCGATACAAACTATCCCTACCTTCTCACACTGTACATACCTATCCCGTCACCCTAATGAACTCATTCCTGATGTTAGTTCCAGCGAGTTTGTTGAACGTTTTAAACTCTGTGGACGTCATTCATTGACTGAATTCTAATATTTTGCTCGTTTTAGATAAATTCGAGGACAACCTGAAGTCCAAAAACTTCTGGAAACCAATGAAGGTGGATCCTGGGTTTGGAATCAACCACTACGCCGGAAAGGTTTGAATCTTTTATTTAATTTATTTTAATTAAATTTAATTAGGGCGTGGGGTGGTTTAGTGGTTGGCACGATCGCCTCTCAGCGCTAGGGATTCCTGGTTCAAATCCCCATCTGGGTGGAGTGTGTCCTACAGTACATACTGTGTTTTCTGTTCTCTGACCCTCAGAACCTGTTTGCTCACAATCTCAGTTCTAATTCATGTTAAAGGTGTTTGATGGAGTGAAAGGTCAAGTCAACGACTTTTTAACTTTTAAAACCTTTGGTCCTCGTCCTGTCCTTTGATCTCCGTGGCTGCTAATTGTTAATGTCAATTTACAGAATATTTATGTATTGATCAGGTGACCTACACCGCCACCGGGTTCCTGTCGAAGAACAGGGAGACCCTCCCCGCTGACATCATCCTGCTGCTGAGGTCATCAGAAAACGAACTGGTCAGCAGGCTGGTCACTAATCCCCTCACCAAAACAGGTACCGTCCAAAAATACCTCACAGGACGGATTAGAACATCCGCCCCTCAGCGCTGCGGCTCCCGGTTCGAATCCCCATCTGCCTGGACTTTCCATGTTCTCTCGTGTCCATGTGGGTTCTTTCCAGGTTCTCCGGTTTTACGGTCACCTTTAAAAAAAAAACATATATTCAAGGTGAATTTACCGCTCTAATTGCCCCACCTAAATTGGCCCTTGTCCGCCACTCAGCACTGGCGATCCAGGTTCGAATCCCGATCCGGGTGGAGTTTCCAAGTTCTCCCAATATCCATGTGTGTTCTTTCCAGGTTCCGTGAGTTCCGTTCACAGTCCAAAAACATAGATTCAAGGTGAACTTAATGCTCTAAATTGCCCCATCTAAATTGTTCCTCTGCTAAAAAGAACCTGGCACATTGATACGAATGTGAAGCGGTCAATAATGTCAGAACTGGACAAACGGCTCAGCCAATCAGATTTAAAAACCGGAACTACCCGTTTTATAAGGTGTCCACATACTTATAGCTACATTGCGGTTTTATCGTCCTGGCGTTCTGTCCCTAAAAATCCAGTGTTTTTGTTTTTTCAGGTAATCTAGCTCACACCAAGAAGAAACCAGCAGGGGGGGGGCAGCAAGCGCCGGCCTCGTCCCAACCTGCCGGAAAGGTACAAAGTGCATCCGAAATCTCACACACAGACACACACACACACAGACACACACACACACACACACTGAAGTGAGCAGTTGGCAGCCCTGTACATGGAGGGCAATTTGGGTTAGGTGCCTCAACCAAGGGTACTTCAGCTCAGCTGTGATACTTGGTTGGATCGAACTGGGAAGATGTGTGTGTGAGTATAGTGTACAGTGTGTGTGTTTTCCTTTTTCTATTGTTACATATATATGTACAGTGTGTGTGTGTGTGTGTGTGTGTGTGTGTGTGTGTGTGTGTATACTGTACATATCCCGGTTGTGTGGTAATAGCTAATAGTGTCGATGTATGTTTAAACGTAGTGTCTATATATGTGTGTGTATGTATATATGTGTATATATATATATATATACACACACACACACACACACACACATATATAGAGAGAGAGAGATTGAGGTACGGCAGCCAATAGTGTCTCACATATGGATCACATGACCTGACTTGTAGGGGCAGTCTTGTGGTTTAAGTTCAAGCCTTGGAACCAGAAGGTCCCCGGTTCGATTCTCTGTGCCACCGAGTGCTACAGCTGAAGTACCCTCAGTCAAGACACCTAATCCCGTGTGTGTGTGTGTGTGTGTGTGTGTGTGTGTGTGTGTGTATGTTTTACGGCATGGATGAGTTAAACATGGAAAACCACGTTGTTAAAGACCTAAACACCAGGTAAGCTGTTCACCTTCCACCTCGACTGCAAAATATATTCCCCTCAGACGCGTTAAAGGCTGTGATCAAAAGACCATGATCTGGCAACCCCAACAAACCAAGACCAGTTACCCAACTCAACGATACTGTATTGTTTCATCAGCCCATCGGTCGAACGTTTTTAAAAAACGCCGGCGTCTTCGGATGTGTAAGGAAGAGCGCGTTTACGTTTTCAGCCGTTTGAAAGAACGTCGCCGTGTGAAGTCCGCGGCCTGAAACGGAACCGAGCGGGTCGGCGGATGTCCAAATGAATCGTCTTTGATGAGGACGTGAATACATTTCCATTCATTTGCATTTTCAGACACTTTGTTTTTCTCTTTTTCAATTTCACATCAAAGATTACGTCCCCTCCCCCCCTCCCCCCGTCTCCTGTCCCCCACCGTCCCCCCGGTTCTGTAGTAAAGATCAGAGCACCTGGTCCGGAGGCTGCGGCCTTCTGCTTCACATGCAGATGATGTGGTTTTACTGAAGGTTCTGTGGCTTTGACACTCCACCGGCTGCTTTATTAGGAACACTGTTATGAGCTCGGTGGTGGTGTTGGTAGTTTTGGTGTTGGTGGTGGTGGTGTGCCTTTGATGCTACATCTACAAGCTGGGGTATTAAAAGAGGAAGGACCAGGAAGAGGGTTATATTGGGAGAAGGAGGATGAGGATGGAGACACCAAGCATGGGGAGAAGAGGAAGGACCAGGAGGATGAAGAAGAAGGATGAAGAGGATGAACCCACCACCAAGGAGATTAAGAGAAGTTTGTTTGAAGAGGATGGAACAACCAGACAGGAGGAGGAGAGGAAGAAGGAGAAGGTTTATATTGGCAGAAGGTTGAAGAGGTTGGACCCACCATCAACGAGGATAAGAGAAGTGTTAGTTTGAAGAGGATGGAACCATCAGACAGGAGGACAGGAAGGACATGGAGGAGGTTTATATTGGGAGAAGGAGGCTGAGGATGGAGACACCAGGCATGGGGAGAAGAGGAAAGACCAGGAGGAGGTTTATATTAGAAGAACAATAAAGAGGGTGGACACACCATCAAGGAGATTAAGAGGAGTTTGTTTGAAAAGGATGGAACCACCAGACAGAAGAAGGAGGGGAAGAAGAAGAAGGAGGAGGTTTATATTGGCAGAAGGTTGAAAAGGTTGGACCCACCATCAAGAAGGATAAGAGAAGTGTTAGTTTGAAGAGGATGGAACCACCAGACAGGAGGACAGGAAGGACATGGAGGAGGTTTATATTGGGAGAAGGAGGCTGAGAATGGAACAACCAGACAGGAGGAGATGATGTACCAGGAGGAGGTGTATGGATGTGGTTTGGGAGGACATGCAGGTGGTTGGGTTTGATGGCAGAGGACACTAATGACTGTCTGAGAGGGAGAATAACTATCCGCTGTGGCGCCCCCTATAGGAAAGAACCAATTGCAAGATGGAGAAGTGAGGTGGAGGTGTCTAACTGAGGGCACAGTGAGGGAACCGAGTCTCCTCATCATCACGCGCTTGATTTTTATTTTTGTCCCGAGGCCCAAATACAAACTTCCACCCTAAAAACTCGCATTTAAAAATAAAATCATAAATAAAAATTAAAATCATAATTAAATAATAAAATATATAATGGATAAAATAAAAAAAATAAATACAATAATAAATCAATCAATAAATAATATAAATAAAAAAATAAAATAATAAATGATATAAATAAATAAAATAAATTAATTCATTTTTCAAAATAAATTATATAAATAAATAAAATTCATTCATTCATTATCTTCTGCTTTATCCTCTATTAGGGTTGCGGGGGGCCCATCCAGGGGAGAACGTTTCGGGTGCTGGGCAGATCCTGTTGGGCGCACCCAGGACAGGACGCCAATCTATCACTGGACACACACACTCACTCACACAGACACACTCTATATGGGGCAATTCGGAGCATTCAATTGACTTGATCCATGTTTTTGGACTGTGGGAGGAAACCGGAGAACCCGGAGGAAACCCACGCAGACACGGGGAGAACATGCAAACTCCACCCAGATTGGGATTCGAACCAGGAATCCCTAGTGCTGAGAGGCGAACCACTAAGCCACCGTGCCGCCCCTTAAATAAATAAAATAATAAATAATTAATTAATTAATTCATTCATTATCTCCCGCTTATCCTCTATTAGGGTCGTGGTGGGGTTCCCCATGCCCATCCAGGGCAGAACGTTTCGGGTGCTGGGCAGATACACCTAGGACAGGGCGCCAATCCATCGCTGGGCACACACTCACTCACACAGACACACTCTATAGGGGGCAATTTTGAGAATTCAATTGACTTGATCCATGTTTTTGGACTGTGGGAGGAAACTGGAGAACCCGGAGGAAACCCACGCAGACACGGGGAGAACATGGAAACTCCACCCAGATGGGGATTCGAACCGGGAATCCCTAGTGCTGAGAGGCGAACGTGCTAAACACTAAGCCATCGTGCCGCCAATAATAAATAAAAGAAATAAATAAAAAGCCCGTCATACATCAGGTTCTCATTGCACGCGCCGCTCGTGTTCCCTCCCTGACCCACGTTCTGACGGGTCGTTTACGCTCTTCACCCTCCACGGCCGATAAATCCACGGCGTTTAGTCATGCGTTCGCAACGCTCTCATAACGTTTATGGCCGTCTTTAGAAGGTCGTTAAATGCGGCCTCCATTCCATAAATCTTCACTTTGACTTTTTAACAGGCTGCGTGTTCTGTGTTTGCAGGGGGAGAACGCCGGCGAGGGCGTCCGTCATCCTCGAGAGACCACCAGCATGAGGACGCAGACGGTCGCCTCGTACTTCAGAGTGAGGAGCCGCTCGGATACGAGTTTAAAATTAAAAATTGAATTCTTTTTACATAGCTATCAGTTCCTGTCCTCCTACGTGGTTTAAATAGCAACGCTGTGTGTGAATATATCTCCCCGATCTCCGGGCGTGGCCGTCTCAGGTCTATTTCCGGCTTATGGCTTTAAACCCAGACGCCCCGCCAACTGGAAAGGGTTAATTGAGTGCATTTAGCTGCACCACTCAAATAGCAACCCACCAAAGTCAGAGTGCACCTAGATCTTAAAGGGAATGTTGAGGGACGCCTGATTGGTTTATTGTACGTTACATAATGTTAAAACACAACCATGAAGATTTAACATTCCGTTGTCCCCTCTTCCTCCTGCATGGTTTAAATAGCAACGCTGCGTGTGAATATATCTCCCCGATGGGCGTGGCCGTCTCAGGTCCATTTCCGGCGTATGGCTTTAAACCCAGACGCCCCGCCCACTGAAAACACCCTTTCCAGACGTGGACATTCAGACATGGGTGGCTCTCCGGTTGGGCGGTGGATCATCAACACGGGCGCCACCGCGTGTCCAACGCCGCGGAACGGCGAGACCGACGGGACGCTATTAAATCTGACTGCATTTGGACAGAGGACACAGATCCATAGAACACACCATACTGTGGGGTCTCCATTCATAGGAACATGAAGAACCTCACGTTGTCCAGCTGCACCGCTCAAATAGCAACCCGCCAAAGTCAGAGCGCCTTTGAACCCTTTGAACTTCTTTAGGCTGTATTAAGTTTAAGGCTCTGATTGTGTTTGATGTTTTTTAAGGTTCTAGGTGTCATGAAGTTCTCTGTGTTCTCAGTACTCCCTGATGGACCTGCTCTCTAAGATGGTGGCGGGACAGCCGCACTTCGTCCGCTGTATCAAGCCGAACAACGAGCGGGAGGCTAAGAAGTTTGACAAGGAGAAGGTCGTGGTCCAGCTCCGCTACACCGGGATCCTGGAGACGGCCAGAATCCGACGGCAGGGCTACTCGCACCGCATCCTCTTCGCCAACTTCCTAAAGAGGTCAGCCAGCAACGTGGATACAGAACCTTCTGGGTTCAGAAGTTCTGGGCTGAGACCAGTTGGGAACCCCTGCTCTATAACATTGTGATGGTAGAACAGCAGCACTGGACGGGGTGGGGTGGGGGGGTATTACGGTCAGTGATGGACTTTAATTAGAGGCAATTAAGGCATCTGACAGAGTTCCGTCTGATGAACGTGTGCAGCCTTTAGAAGCTGTAACATCACATCTCATTATTCATTCATTCATTCATTCATTCATTCATTATCTCCCGCTTTATCCTCTATTAGGGTCGCGGTGGGGTTCCTCATGCCCATCCAGGGGAGAACGTCTCGGGCGCTGGGCAGATAGATCCAGGACAGGGCGCCAATCCATCGCTGGGCACACACTCACTCACTCACTCACACAGACACATTCTATATGGGGCAACTTTAAGAATTCAATTCACTTGATCCATGTTTTTGGACTGTGGGAGGAAACCGGAGAACCCGGAGGAAACCCACGCAGACACGGGGAGAACATGGAAACTCCACCCAGATGGGGATTCGAACCGGGAATCGCTGAGAGCGCTGAGAGGCGAACGTGCCAACCACTAAGCCACCGTGCCTCACATCTCATTATATTTAAAAATATAATAAGTAAATGAATAAATAAATAAATAATTTAAGTAGTGGTTTAGCATGTTCTCCTCTCAGCGATAGGAATTCTCGGTTCGAATCCCCATCTGGGTGGAGTTTCCATGTACTCCCTGTGTCCGTGTGGGTTTCCTCCGGGTTCTCTGGTTTCCTCCTACAGTCCAAAAACATGGATTCAAGGTCAATTGAATTCTCCAAATTGCCCCATATAGAGTGCGTGCGTGTGTGTGAGTGAGTGTGTGCCCAGTGATAGATTGGTGTCCTGTCCTGGGTCTATCTGCCCAGCGCCCGAGACGTTCTCCCCTGGTTGGGCATGGGGAACCCACCCCGACCCTAATAGAGGATAAAGCGGGAGATAATGAATGGATGGATATATTTTATTTAATTGCAGTGTAAATAAAGTCCGTTCCTGTTTGGGAGAATCCTGTCTCCGGTTCTTATTAAGTCCCGCTCCGTTACAAACGTTTTCTTAAATGGTGATGAATGATCTTAAATCTAGTTCTTGTGGTTTTTTTAGGTACTACACTCTCGCTTTCCCAGTGAACGAGGAGCCGCCGGAGAGTCCTGAGAGCTGTGCAGCCATTCTGGAGAAGGTGAAGCTGGAGAACTGGGTTTTGGGAAAAACAAAGGTGAATAACAATTCTGTTTTTATATCCCATTCCGTATTGGAATATTATCTGAGCCCAGATCGCCTGTTTTTACCTGGACGGATGCTTTCATGTTTTTTTTTTCTTTTAACGCAATATTTAAATGTAAAAATTCTAAATTCTACCACTTAAACTGGGTAAACTGGGTTTGTGAAATGGAATTTTGTTTACATTTCATGTACCCCATGTTATGTAAATGACAATAACATCTCCTTGAATCCTCAAATCCTTGAATTCTCCAACTGTGTGACCAATAAAGGATTATCTTATCTTGTCTTATTTTATCCTGTCCTGTCCTTAATTTACCTTGCCCTTACCTTTACATTACCTTACCTTTACCTTACCCTACCCTACCCTACCCTACACTACCCTTGCCTTGCCTTTACCTTGCCTTACCTTTACCGTACTCTTAACTTTCCTTGCCTTTGCCTTGCCTTGCCTTACCTTTACCATACCCTTACCTTTCCTTGCCTTACCTTGCCTTTGCCTTGCCTTTACCTTTACCGTACCCTTACCTTTACCGTACCCTTACCTTGCCTTTGCCTTGCCTTGCCTTACCTTCCCTTTACCTTTACCGTACTCTTACCTTACCTTGCCTTTGCTTTGCCTAGCCTTGCCTTTACCTTTACATTACCTTACCTTTACCTTACCCTACCCTACCCTACCCTACCCTTGCCTTGCCTTTACCTTGCCTTACCTTTACCGTACTCTTACCTTTCCTTGCCTTTGCTTTGCCT